>CM035836.1:159809727-160052227 GCA_020510985.1 Pholidichthys leucotaenia
TAAGAAAAACAAATTGAAGACTTTGGAGTGGTCTAGTCAAAGTCCTGACCTGAATCCGATTGAGATGCTGTGGCATAACCTTTAAAAGGCAGTTCATGCGCCTTTATATTTTTTTTCTTTGATTTTGTATACTTTATTGATCCCCAGAGGGGAAATTGAGGGCATCCACCTGGATGGATGAAGCAGCCACGGTATGGCACTATCCCTTTACCATTCACACACACATTCACACCTAGGGCCACTTTAGTCTCCAATTAACCTAACCTGCATGTTTTTGGCTTGTGGGAGGAAACCGGAGAACTCCTAGAGTAAACCAACCCAGACATGGGGAGAACATGCAAACTCCACACAGATCACTGTTGGTCAGGGGCTGGGATCGAACCAGGGATCCCATGGCCAAGGGTTAGTTGCTGTGCTGGCGCAGTGCTAACCTATTGCGCCACCGCACCGCCACTTTGCACAACATCTAACGTTTGAAAAGTGCTATACAAATAAAGTTTGATTGATGGATTGATTGACTGATAAAACTCTCCTTTGTGGCTGAATTATAATTCTGCAAAGATGAGTGGGCCCAAATTGGGGGGCCCAAATGAGTGGGCCCAAATTCCTCCACAGCGCTGTAGATGACTCATTGCCAGCTATCACAAATGCTTGATTGCAGTTGTTGAGCTAAGGGTGGCCCAACCAGTTATTAGGTTAAGGGGGCAATCACTTTTTCACACAGGGCTATGTAGGTTACCTTCATCTAAATACTGCATTTTGTGTTTACTTGTGTTATCTTTGTTTAATATTTAAATTTTTTTGATGATCTGAAACATTTAAGTGTGACAAACATACAAAAAAATGAGAAATCAGGAAGGGGCAAACACTTTTTCACACTACGGTGTGTGTGTGTGTGTGTGTGTGTGTGTATATATATATATATACATATATATATATGGATATATATATATATATATATATCCACCCCCAGCCTCTGGCGGCCAGGAAAATCCCCCCAGGCCGTCTCTCTGCATACCAAACACTAGACTTTCACATCCTCCTGTTATCTCCAGAGAGGCTCAGTCCTTTGTTCAATCTAAGATGTGAAGCCTAAAGTGGTATACATATGAAGCATGAAGTGATATACATAAGTGCACATCCAGACTAAAACCTCCCGTCACATGAACAGCTTCTTCCCCTCTGCCATCAGACTGCTGAACACTAAGTGACTTATTGACTCTCGTGCACTATGTACAGCAGCTCAACCAGACTCATGTCAATCATCACTGTTTTCTTCCTGCATTACCGACTGCACTATATAGTTCTCCACAGTATCTGCTGCTCGCTAATATATTTTAACTGCTGACCAGTATCACTTACTCTTATTCTACACTTTATTGCATGTATAGTTTATTTCTTTTATCTTATCATGTTTAATGTTGCAGCATTGCACCGAGACAAATTCCTAGTTTGTGTACTACATGAACAATGGCAATAAACCTGATTCTGACACACACACATGTATGTATATATATATATATATATATATATATATATATATATATATATATATATATATATATATATATATACATACATACATACACACACATATATATACATATATATGTATATGTATGTATATATGTATATATATGTGTGTATATATATATATATATATATATATATATATATATATATATATATATATATATATATATATATATATATATATATATATATATATATATATATATATATGTATATGTAGATAATGTGAAAATGACGAGGCAGAGTTCATTATCTATCTATCTATCTATCTATCTATAATACTGTATATATATATATATATATACACACACACACACACACACACACACACACACACACACACACATGTATTTGTATTTCATTAGCAGAAGATCCGTGCTGAGAAGGACGGATAATTTTTTCATACATGAGTTGTTCAGAACTCCTTATAAGAACTCCTTATACAAAGATATAGAGTGATGATAATCAAGTCAGTGGCGGTAATGCACCTGTAAGCTGGTTGCCAACTGCCAATCAAATCTAAAAAAAGAAGAAGAAGAAAGACCAATTAGATGTGCACAAATATTCTTTTTTCCCCATATTTTTCCATAATTTTGAAAAACTCAAACATTACGGAATGCATTTGCACTTGACATGTAGTAAGAATATTTAGAGTTCTGACACTGTTCAGCCTTGCTTACTCCTTTTGTCCTCTGCTGCCTGTTGGATTTGGTTGCCATGACAATGCCCATTACCTCTTGATTGGAGATCTAATGTAATCTAGACTATGAGGGATGCCATTTATCTGCTGTTAACACAGCAGTTGCAGCTTTTGCAGCAGTCAAAGTCAGACAGGCATGAAGAGAGAATGAAAGACTGTCATTAGGACATGGGGGAGAACACTGACTATTGTGTGTATTTATGACTAAGAGTGTGACTTTATGACTCTGTGTGTGTGTGTGTGTGTGTGTGTGTGTGTGTGTGTGTGTGTGTGTGTGTGTGTGTGTGTGCGCGTGCGCGTGCGCGCACATGCATGTGTGTACAAGTATAAGGGCATATCTGGTGCCTGCAGTTAGCATGCATGTGTGTTAGCTTACTTTACATAGCTGCAGGGAAGCAGATTAACACTCAGGACCTGATTTACTAAAACACCCCCTAATAGCAAGTACTAATTTTTGAGTGCTTGAGTTGAAAGTTTAAGTTTTCTTAGTGGGCCCTTTGCAAAAATTGCATGCTTGACAGCAGGTGCAAAGAGGTAAAGGCGGACATATTGAAATGGGAATTTATTGCCATTCTCCACATCCCCACACAGACAGACCCAAGCAAGCAAATGAGGAAATGTCATGTTCTGGTGAGCTCGCTCTTTCCCTGCCCGTCTGGCTCAACTTTCACTTACTCCGAGGGCAATCATCTTCACCTGTGTGACTGGACGCACCTGCTCCTTAAACTTGCCAGCGCTTAAATAGATCTTCTCTTCAGTGCTTGGGCGCTGGCTCGTTGGGTAAACTACCTGCTGCAGCAGTAAGTTTTGTTTCTTCCCCTAACTTGGAAAAACCTTGTAATTTTCTGCTTACCTCTTTACAGGTTGCTACCTCCTCTATGGTATGTCTCTTGGGGTAGTTGCGTGCTCACCTGCCTCACGTCAACCATCACATCAGCGACCATCTTCACCCGGTCAGACTCCTCACCCAGCTCTAATCTTGCCATCCTGCTTTGCCACAGGTTCACCGTAAGTGCTGGGTTCTTCTTTCTTGTTCTCTTTTCTCTCCCACGTGAGTGTAGTCTTTTTATCCCATTGTTTAGTCTCCCTCCTAATCCTCTGCTCTCGTCTCTTTTTCAGGCTGTGTTTTTACCTGGCGAGTGGTGTTTTTCCGTCGCAGAGGCGTTCTTTGCATTAATAAAATGAATTCAAATTTGCTGTCTGTGTCACTGTGTGTTCCTCTGTTGCGACTCCCTGCACGTGAGCTGTTGATTAATTCCAATCATGACAGAATGAGCTAGTCACAGTGCCAGTTCAGTGGGAGTGGCTTCAGCGGAACACTCCGCTTTAGATCGTTTAGATGCCACAGAGAGACAGGTGGCCGTGCTTACCCAGCAGCTACAAACTATTACGCAGCAGCTGGGCATGGTCGCTGAACATTTGGGCCACTTGTCTCAGCTGGCTCCTCTCCCTCCTCCTGTTTCCCCGGTTTCTTCCATCGTGTGCCGAACTACCTCCGTTCCCTCACCTGCCCCGTACACGGGGGAGGTGGGGAAATGCAGGGGGTTTTTGTGCCAAGTTTGGCTATATTTGGGCCAGGTTGGAGGAGAGTATTTGGATGATACAGCTAAAATTAATTTTTTGACCCTCCTTCTGCGAGACAGGGCCCTTAGCTGGGCCCAAGCCATTCTTGACAGTTGGGAGGGCCCCACCTATTCTTTTGAGAGATTTGTGGCTGAATTCACCCGTGTATTTGACCGTACAGAAAGCGAGGGTAACATCATGAGCCGCTTAATGTCACTCCGTCAGGATAGCTGGTCAGCTGCCAACTGCTCTGTGGAGTTTCAGGTCATCGCGGCGGACTCTGGATGGAATGACATTTCATTACAAAGTGCCTTCCTCCAGGGTTTAAACGAACACCTCCGTGATGACCTAATGGTTCATGCGGCTCCCTCCTCCTCGGATGGTTTAATTGACCAAACTGTAAGTCTTGACAACCAACACCGCAAGCGCATGAGGGAGCACAAAGCCTCCTCTCGCCTGCCCGGTGCGCGCTCATCCCCATCGGCTCCTGGCACAGCTGGAGCCGATTCTCCCTCTGAGCCAGTGGAGTTCGGCTGGGTCCATTCGACTCCAGAAGAAGGACAGAGGTGAAGGAGAATTGGCGCCTGCATGTATTGTGGCTCTCTCAAGCACACTCAGAAGGGTTGTCAGCTGAAGCCAAAAGATTCGGCCCATCAGTAGCCGTGGCAGATCTGACGGGTGGGAAATCCACCAATCCCCATGGTAAATTCTCCATTTTGGCCCTCATTCAGTTGCCGGGGATCGAGAGGAGGGCTAATGCTTTGATTGACTCAGGGGCAGAGGAGAATTTCATCTCAACACGTCTCGTGCAGGATGTAGGCATCCCCACGATCGAATTGCCCTTGTCCCTAAAGGTCACTACTTTATTGGGTGAAAGGGTTGCCACCATCACCCAACCCGGTGTCAGTCCTTCTTTCTGGTAACCACCAGGAGGCCATTTCGTTCTATTTTCTCCCTAAATCTGGTCACCTGGTGGTTCTCGGTTATCCGTGGCTCCGGAAGCATAACCCTATTATTAATTGGGCTAATAATAATTCCACCTCTTCCTGGAGCCTGTACTGTTTGGCAGCCTGTCTCAGTGCAGCTGAGTGTTCACCCATGCTGTCCATCTCTTCCCCTCAGGCAGAGCCGCCGGACCTCAGCCTGGTGCCCGAGGTCTATCATGATCTCAGAGAGGTCTTTAGCAAATCTAGCGTGCTAGCTTTACCTCCCCATTGCTCTTATGATTGTGTTATAGACCTTCTCCCGGGCGCTTGGCTGCCGTCCAGCCGGCTCTACAGTATTTCTGGGTTGGAGAGGGAGGCAATGGAGAGCTATATTAAAGATTCTTTGAACATCGGCCTTATTCAGCTTTCATCGGCCCCGCTTGGGGTAGGGTTCTTTTTTGTCGGGAAGAAGGACGGTTCCCTACGCCTGTGCATTGATTATCGTGAACTTAATGCCATAACAGTTAAGGACAAATACCCTCGGTCTCTGATAAATTCCGCGTTTGAGCTCCTTCAGCGCACGTGGGTATTTACTAAATTGGACTTGCAGAATGCTTATCATCTGGTTCGCATTCGTGAAGGGGACGAGTGGAAGACGGCTTTTAAAACACAGTTCGAATACCTGGTGATGCTATTTGGGCTCACTAATGCCCCTGCCGTCTTCCAACATATGATTCATGACGTCCTCCGTGATATGGTCAATCAATTTGTTTTCGTATATCTCGATGACATTTTGATTTTTTCACGCACGCCAGATGAACACACTGTCCATGTCAGGGCCATTTTGCAATGGCTCCTGGAGAACTGGCTCTACGTTAAAGCCGAGAAATACAAGTTTTCTACTCACTCCACTTCTTTTCTGGGCTTTATCATGACTGAGGGGGAGCTGAGGGCCAATCAGGCCAAGGTGGAGGCTGTGCTAGATTGGCCTACACCACACTCCCACACACTTCTTGGGGTTTGTAAATTTTTATCGCCATTTCATTACAAACTATAGTGGGGCAGCACAGCCTCTGACCCAGCTGACCTCGGTGAAGGTGCCCTTTCAGTGGTCCGAGGCAGCCGAACAGGCCTTTCACAAATTGAAGGGTTTGTTCTCCAATGCACCAATCTTGGCCCACGTCAACCCTCAGCTCCAGGCGCTGTTTTGTCGCAGCGTGCAGCCTCAGATTGGAAGCTCCATCCATGCACGTATTTCTCCCAGTGGATCATGCCTGCCGAGAGGAATTACAAGTAGGAGATCGGGAGCTGTTGGCCATTAAGTTGGCCCCAGAGGAGTGGAGACACTGGTTGGAGGGAGCGGCCAAGCTTATAATTGTGTGGACCGACCATAAAAATTTAGAATACCTTTGGTCGGTCCGCAGGCTGAATGCCAGGCAGGCCAGATGGGTCCTATTTTTTGCAAGATTTAATCTTACCATTACCTATTGGCCTGGCTCTCGCAATGTTAAACCAGACGCTCTCTCCCACCAGTTTTGTCCCAACCCCCCTAGCCCACCTCCCTTCCCCAATCCATTGTCCCACCCTCTTGTTTTCTGGGAGCACTCATGTGGGACATTGAGAAGAGGGTTCAGCAGGCTCTATCCACAGATCCCATACCAGAAGGGGTTCCTGATGACCGGCTGTTTGTCCCGGATGCTCTCTGTAGTGACGTCATCAAGTGGGGCCACACCAGCTTTTTTGCCAAGCATCCTGGCATTACTCAGACTATCAACCTTACCCGTTGGGTGTTCTGGTGGCCCACTCTGTGGTCTGACGTCTGGGGGTATGTCAACGCTTGCCAAACATGCTGTCGCAATAAGAAGGACTCTTCACCTCCTTCTGGCCTTCTCCACCCACTCCCCATCCCTCACCGACCCTGGTCACATATCGCCCTGGATTTTGTAACTGGACTTCCTCCATCCCAGGGTAACACAGTCATCCTCACCTGTGTGGATTGCTTCTCCAAGGTGATCGACCTGGTGCCCCTCCTCCAATTACCCTCTGCCCTTGAAACGGCGAACCTGCTCATCAACCACATCATCCGTTTACATGGTATTCCTATGGACATTGTGTCTGACTGGGGCTCGCAGTTTACCCCCCAAGTTTGGAAAGCCTTCTGCCGCTCCTTGGGAGCCACCATCAGCCTTACATCTGGTTATCATCCTCAAAGTAATGGGCAGGCTAAGCGTGCCAACAAATCCCTGGAGGCCACCCTCAGGTGCGTAGCAGCCTGCAACCCTAGTTGATGGAGTACCCACCTAGCCTGGGCAGAGTACTCTCATAACTCAGCAGTCTCAACAGCCACCGGGTTGACCCCATTTGAGGCTTCCATGGGGTAC
The DNA here is from genome assembly GCA_020510985.1 of Pholidichthys leucotaenia. NCBI lineage: Eukaryota > Metazoa > Chordata > Actinopteri > Cichliformes > Pholidichthyidae > Pholidichthys > Pholidichthys leucotaenia. Next base: position 159,816,831 of record CM035836.1, read on the forward strand.
ACCCCTGCTTTATTACCACTTCAATTCAATTCAATTCAATTCACCACTGCCAATGGTGCACATACCTTGTCGGGGTGCAGCGGCTTGCGTGCCTCAGCAACCCCCGGAGCTATGTCGACGGGAGCCTAGTGCTCCCAGAAGGTTCAACCATGTCGAACAGGTCCGCGTGGGGTAGAGGCCAGACTAAAGAGTGCACCCTGGTCCTCCAGGTTGGGGGTTGTGCAGCATGTAACAAATCACTCACGTAAAACCCAAGTTTTGTTACAGCAACAAATGTCCCAACGGCGGAACAGGCGGAGAGGAGAGTGAACTCCCAACGGCTGTGAAGGCGGAGGAGGACAGACAGTTGCATGGGAAGAAGGGTCTCGGAAAGCCTTGGCAGGCAACCTTTCTACAGGGTGGACCAAGCTCTCGACAGCCCAGCCATGGAAGGCAGTTGGTCTAGGAGAGGGACCCCCAACAAACGTCCATGGCTGAAGACGGAGATGCAGGACCCCTGTGGTGCCACAAACCTCTGCATCACGCATATTCGCTTCATGATGAGTCACGCTGATGTTGCACGTGATGGTGCTCGTCCTCTGGGGATCCGCCGGGGAGACCTCGGGGACCTCCGCAGGATGGCATCATTTGTCAGGGCAGCTGGTGTGACCATCTAGCGATCGACGAAGAAGAAGAATTCAATTCAACTTTATTTATATAGCGCCATTTCACAACAACAGTCATCTCATAGCACTTTCAACTGTAGGGGAAACCCCCACAATTGCAGAAAGACTCCAGCAATCAGGCGATCCCCTGTGAGCAAGCACTTGGCGATGGTGGAGAGGAAAAACTCCCTTTTAACAGGAAGAAAGCTCCAGCAGAACCAGGCTCAGGGAGGGGCAGTCATCTGCTGCGACTGGCTGGGGCGTGAGGGCATAGAGAAGATGAAAAGAACAGACATGTAGAGCACAAAAAGCACAATGGGGACTCAATCGATGGGAGAGAACAAACAAATGTTAATGACCAGCAAAAAAAACCCCAAACATATTTCATTGAAAGTGAAGAAAGGAGTGAAGCCCAGTGCATTATTGGAGGTCCCCCTGCTGTCTAAACCTATTAGCGGCGTAACTAAGGGATGGTTCAGAGACACATGATCCCTCCCTAATTGTAGGCTATATCAAAAAGGAAGGTTTTAACCCTGTTCTTAAAAACAGAGATCGAGTCTGACTCCCGAATCCAGATTGGCAGCTGGTTCCACAGGAGAGGAGCTTGATAACTGAAGGCTCTGCCTCCCATTGTACTTTTGGAGATTCTAGGTATTACAAGTAATTCAGCATTTTGGGAGCGTAGTGCTCTGTTCGGATAATAGGGTAGTATAAGATCTTTTAAATAAAAAGGGGTTTGATTGTTTAGAACTTTGTAATTGAGAAAAAGGATTTTAAACTTAATTCTAAACTCTATGGGAAGCCAATGAAGGGAGGCCAGAACCTGAGAGATATGATCTCTCTTTCTAGTACCCGTTAAAACTCTTGCTGCAGCATTTTGGATCAACTGAAAACTTTTTAAAGATGTTTTAGGACAATCTGATAGTAAAGAGTTACAATAATGTAATCTAGAGCTAACAAAAGCGTGGATCAGTTTCTCAGCATCACTCTGAGACAAGATGCTCCTAATCTTGGCAATATTACGCAAATGATAGAAGGCATTCTTAGAAACAAATTTAATATGTTAATTGAAAAACAGATCTTGATCAAATATAACTCCAAGGTTCCTCACAGAACTATTCAGAGAAAGAGTAACTGCATCCAAACTAAGAGTTTGATTTGAAAAGGTATTTCTAAGGTTTTTTGGACCAACAAGAATGACTTGTCTGAATTTAATAGCAGGAAATTACATGTCATCCAAGCTTTGATTTCCTTAAGACAGGCTTCTAACTTGGCTAATTGGTTACTATCACCTGGCTTCATTGACAGGTATAATTGTGTGTCACCTGCATAACAATGAAAATGTATACAGTGCTTTCTAATAATGTTGCCTAATGGAAGCATATATGAAAAAAAAAATCCATATTATCCATATTATTATTACATTATTATTCTTATATTATTCCATGACTTTCCCATTTCATGTCTGGTGTTTATATGTGCATTCCATGTAGAATAAGTTCATATATTCCTTTATATTATTCTTTCATGTCTGATATATTTTGGTTTGTTTCTGTGAGCAATTATTCTCTATCTGTGGCCTTCAGTGGATGTGTATGTGAGTGAATGCAGGACAGCAGAGACGTAAAGGGTGACCTAGATAATCTCTTTTTGTTTTGTTAACCTGCTCTGCTAAGTTTCTGTGACCAGAGGAATGTGCTATAGAATAGATTTATAGACAGACTGTCTTCAGGAGATGTCTCCAAGATGCCAAGGACTCTCCCCCTTTTTTTTCCTGTCCTGAAGGGCTATAAATACCAGACTCAGAAAAAGTATGGTCAGAGGTTCTGTGTGTGTGGACTGAAGGCCATGCTCATGTAATCTCTCCCCCAGTGGCCATGGGGTAAATAATTATACTTACATTCAAATATTCTGCCTGATTTTTGACTCAGAATGACTATGCTGAAAATTATTCTATCATTTGGCACACCGAACAGTGGATCCAGATAGCTCCATCTTTCTGGCGCCTCTGCCCAATTTCAGTGAGTGCACAGCTGATTAAAGACCTTCCCAGGTTGAGTACAAGGCTCAGTGTTACTGCAGTGAGGGCATTTTGGAACCGAGGTGCTGGAACAGACTGGGTGACCGGTCCAAGAACCCTAAAGGCGGCTTGAGTGTGAATACATTTATTTGTTGTTGTGTGTAAACCTGGGGTGTGAATCATCCTCGAGGAAAAAGATTTCCTAAGTGCTTGACGCTGCAAAGTCTGGTTATGTTTCTGCTTGCCTTTTTGGTCTGGAACAATTCAGGTTTTGACGAGGTGAATGCTTGGGTGTGTTGTTGCGCACTTGATCAATGCAAGAGGGTTCAATATTGTTGCAGTGAGCCCTGAGATATTAATAGGGGCAAGGTTCTCTCACAATGTAGCAGTGAGAATTGATGTATAAAAGTCTGAGCAAGATTCTGCTGTTCGGTTGTGGTGAGCATTTGATTTGTAAATCGATGCAAGATTCTGTCATGTAATTGTAGTGAGCACTGACTTGAGTGAACCGGTAATTTGTTATAGCGCTGATTTGAATAAAGTTACTGCAGTTTGTCCATTTGTTTGTCTATTTGTGTTGTGAATCTGCCCTTGTGAGAGAGAACAGGGAGATTCCGCGGAGAAGGGAGTTTTAAAGTTGTTGTTGTGGATCTTTTGGTCATTGTGGAGTATAAAAGGGATGGTTAGATAATTATTGTTCTCTGGGGAAATGATGAAAATTGTGGGAGCTTTCAAATAATACTTTTGGGTAAGAAACTGAATTGTGCTCTCAGAGCGGTAGAGAAAAAATTGACATGAGAACGTGGGGTTGCCAGATTTGTTTTTACAAGTACCTTGGGAGTGTTTTTTTAAACTCTGGGTTGCCATGTCATGCTTGTTTTAAGGCTATCTTACTGGTTCTGTGTGTGTGAGCAGCTGCCCAAAAGTTACCTTGGAGAGATAAAGGGAGAGAGCTGTGTATGTGTATGTGTGGGCCCTTGTGTTTGAGAGTAAGTGAGTGAGAAGAAGAAAAAAAATATATATGGGTATTTTGGCAAAGCTTAGGAGTTTTTACAGTTTCTTTTTGTGGGTTTTTGAATCTAATGTTGCGTAACTGGTAAATATTCTCATATTTTTAAAGCCAATATTTTCAGTTACCAGATTTTTTTTCCTTGTTTTTTTTTATTTATTGTTTTTTTTTTTTACTTGTATCTTTTGGGATGCCTGAGGGCAGATGAACAACATTGGGCTATTTTTATTCAATTTTTTGAAGTATCAGTGGAATTTTTATTAATTCAGTAGCATTATCTCTCCGACCGAGGGATAACAGTGAACTTTACAGGGAAAAAGGCAGACGGACTAAGGATCTGATATGGTTCCTCCTTCCCCCTGCTCCTCGTTCTTCTGCTGCTCAGCCATGACCCTGCCTCATAAGCCCAACGAACGACATTGCCTCACCCCTGCTCACCACATTCCTCCCGTCGATAACCAAGCCATGTCGGATAGCCAATAAGTTAAGTAAAAGTGCATGCATATTAATCACTGCAACCATCATCAGTATGACAAATTAAACTGGAGATTATGGAATAATGCTGTCAATAAATAATGCCCAATGACTGAAAGCTTTACATACAGCTTATATGACATGATTCAAAGCACAGAACGAGGTGATGATGACAATGTTTGTGCATATGATTTACCTGAGACTACTAAATATCAAACAGAGGTTTTAATGCTTCTGTGTCATATTATTGTTCTTTCAGACATAGTAAGGTCACTCTTAAGGAATGACTATGTGATTATTAAAGTTTTAATCATTTTACTTTTCATGACAAAACAGCAAAGCTCTGAAGGATTATAGGATTTAGAAGAGGGGAAAAAAAACAAGTAGAGCATCAATATGGAATTATTTATATGTATCTCATTTTGGCCTTGGGTCTCAGAAGTTTTGGGTGACTGAGTTACAACGTGTTGATAGAGCTGCATGTTTGGACTCATGCTGTAAATTTTTCCTGTGTGATAACACTCCTGGAGACAGAATGGCTCAAGGAGACAGATAATAAATGCCTGCTGTGACCAAATGGGATGAGAAAAAAAAAAAAGGCCAGTTGGTTGGTTTACTGTCTTGTCAGTTTAACCCCTTGCACTCCGGGCAATTTTCCTAAAAATGCCAAAAAATAACGTGCCCAAAGTAAATCAAAAGCTGTTATTCAACCCTTTGCAGCATCTTCATGGGGTTGGTCTCATTTAAAAGAAAACACTTTGAATTTTTTGGCAAAAAAAACATAATCTCTCTACGTGCTCCGGCCACTGAGTTACAGTCATCTAAACATACTGAACTTGAAGAAAATAAATTTGGACACAGTGTTTTTTTGGATACAAATGCTTACAAATAACACACAGCTGTCCGATCCAGCTGGAAAATGCAACAGAAATGTAGAACCAAGTGTTATCAAGCTAAGATCCAAATTTGGTAACAATACCACAAAAAATGAATATTTTACACAGCTTTGTTCTCAGGTAGTTCCCAGGCGTTTTGGAACTGTGCCAAATTGTGCCAAATGGCACAGTTTGGAAAAACATCTGTAACTTTTGAATAATTCAATGTAGAATCTTCATTTTGGGCTCCAATGAAAGGTCACACTCAGGGCTGTGTCTGTGTGTGTGTGTGTGGGGGGGGGGGTTGTCCCCCCCCCGCTACAAAAGATGGGAGTTCGGCCCTCGCTACATGATGGATTACACTCCTTGCATGTTTTCACAGCGCCCCCCCCTCGCTACTGTGTGTGTGTGTGGGGGGGTTGTCCCCCCCCCCTCGCTGCAGAAGACGGCCATCGCTACTACAATTTGCTATGGCCTACTACAATTTGCCGTGTTCGGACCGTGAACGCCCCCCCCGCTCCTCTTCTGCAGCGGGGGGGGGGGGGCGTTCACGGTCCGAACACGGCAAATGAACCGTTTATCGTGGCGCATGCACTTCGTACTTCGTGCGCAGTACAGTTGTAATTTACCGATCGGTCAAAAGTCATTTTTGGATTACAGTTTTCAGGGAGAAATAATAATTTAGCTTATAACACCTTACCTCTTCACAGCAGCAGAGTCGTGGCGAACTTCTCTTCCCCATTGTAAGACGAACGCGACGCTGCTCGGCTCGTGGATCCCGATCAAAACATAATTCCATTATTGCAGTTTTGGTGAATGATTTACGACCTTTGTCGTCGGCCTCTGTCGGTCTATGATGACGGAAGAGAATCCTAAACGTCTATTCTGCTGGAATGAGTGCAGGTCCCACTTGTGGGTGGTCTCCATGCTGCGGGGTCTGTAGTAGATTCGTCCAGCGTCCTTTGTTTTCATCTGCTGCAGCAGTAAATCTCTCTTCACCCAGCCTGAATTTCTGTGCTTCAATTGGCTCCTGCGTTCACAGTAGGCGGGTCCTCCTTCCTAGGTTTTCATTCATTGGCTCTTCAAGGTTTCAGAAACCCAATTCAAGGCTCTTATTAGTCGAATGAGAGGTCAATCAGATGAACTAATCTGTTCGCGGCTGTCTCTGCAGTTTTTTTTTTAGTGGCGCTTGGACGCCACTACATCACCATCATCACCTACATCACCACAATCTGGTCTATGCGTCAGAGTGCGCAGGAGTGCGCCCTCGTGCGTCTTAGGACGCAGAGACTTGCCCGCCCGCGGAACAACAGAGCGCAAGTGGTTAAAGGAATGACAGACTATGTGAAAGAAGACATCATCACTTTTTCTGTCTTACTATTTATATGGGTGTGCTTGAGTGAAAGGAACTATCTTATTTTGCTTTAACTTATTGAAAATGAATCACCAAAATTCAAAGTAGAAAATATCATTTACAGTATTTACTTAGAAGAAATTATTAAAATATTAAAGAATCAGAATCAGAATCAGAATCAGAATGAGATTTATTGCCATTGTTCATGTAGTACACAAACTAGGAATTTGTCTGGGTGCAGTGCTGCAACATTAAACATGGAGTATCACTAAAGATAAAAATAAAAAACTATGCATGCAATAAAAGCTAGAATATGAATAAGTAATACTAATCTATGCAATTTTTAAATATATTAACAAGCAGCAGATATTGTGGAGTTCCACATAGTGCAGTCGGTAGTGCAAAAAGAAAACAGTGATAATTGTCATGAGTCCGGTGGAGCTGCTGTACGTAGTGTACGAGAGTCTAATAAGTCACTTAGTGTTCAGCAGTCTGATGGCAGAGGGGAAGAAGCTGTTCATGTAGTGGGAGGTTTTAGTCTGAATGAACTGAAGTCCTCTGCCTGAGGGGAGGGGGGCAAACAGTGCATGTCCAGGGTGTGAAGGGTCGGCTATGATCCGACCTGCACACCTCCGGGTCCTGGAGATGTACAGGTCCTGGAGGGATGGGAGCTTGCAGCCGATCACCTTCTCAGCAGCGCGCACAACGCGCTGCAGTCTTAGCCTGTCCCTGGCGGTGGCTCCTGCATACCACACTAACTAACTAACTAACCTGCACTTATATAGCGCTTTTCTAGTCACAAAGACCACTCAAAGCGCTTTCATTAATACTAACCCTCTATTCTAAGGGCCTATAGGAAACAGATATCTAGGGACAATTTAGAACAGCCAATTAACCTAACATGCATGTTTTTGGCATGTGGGAGGAAACCGGAGAAATCCCGGAGTAAACCCACGCAACACAGGGAGAACATGCAAACTCCACACGAACCCACGATCCCACAATCCCCCGGCCAAGGGTAAACTGTGCTGCTGCAGTGCTAACCACTGCGCCACCGTGCAGCAAGTGATGGAGGTGGTGAGGATGGACTCGATGATGGCCATGTAGAACTGCACCAACATCTTGGTGGGTAGCTTGAGCTTCCACAGCTGCCGCAGGAAGAACATCCTCTGCTGGGCCTTTTTGATGAGGGAGCTGATGGTCGGCTCCCACTTGAGGTCCCGGGTGATGGTGGTGCCCAGGAAGCGGAAGGAATCCGCAGTGGTGATGGGAGAGTCTGTGAGGGTAAGGGGGGGGGGCAGAGGGGCTGTGACTTTTCTGAAGTCCACGATCATCTCCACTGTCTTCAGAGCGTTCAGCTGCAGGTTGTTGTGGCTGCACCAGGACACCAGCTGGGCCACCTCTCTCCTGTAGACGGACTCGTCGCCGTTGGAGATGAGCCCGATGAGGGTGGTGTCATCCGCAAACTTGATCAGCTTGACAGACTGGTGGCTGGAGGTGCAGGAGTTGGTGTACAGGGAGAAGAGCAGGGGTGAAAGTACACAGCCCTGGGGTGATCCGGTGCTGATGCTAACAGAGTCTGAGACAGTCTTTCCCAGCCGCACATGCTGCCTCCGGTCCGTCAGGAAGTCGGTGATCCACCTGCAGAGGGAGTCAGGCACGTTGAGCAGGGACAGCTTGTCCTGGAGCAGAGCGGGGCGGATGGTATTGAATGCAGAGCTGAAGTCCACAAACAGGATCCTGACGTAGGTTCCCGGGGAGTCCAGGTGCTGCAGGATGGAGTGGAGGGCCAGGTTGACTGCGTCGTCCACAGACCTGTTGGCTCTGTAGGCAAACTGCAGCGGGTCCAGGAGGGGAGTGGTGATGGTCTTGAGGTGGGGCAGGACCAGGCGCTCAAAGGACTTCATGACTACAGAGGTGAGCGCTACAGGTCTGTAGTCGTTAAGTCCAATGATCTGTGGCTTCTTGGGGACAGGGACAATGGTAGAGGTTTTGAGGCAGGCCGGCACGTGGCATGACTTCAGGGAGGTGTTAAAAATGTCTGTGAAGACAGGAGTCAGCTCCTCCGCACAGTGTCTCAGGGTGGAGGGAGACACGCCGTCTGGACCGGGGGCCTTGCGCGGGTTCAGTCTGGAGAACTGTCTGTGCACATCCTGCTCACTGATGGCAAGGGCAGGGGGGGAGGGGGGCGCCTTTGATGAAGTGGGGACCATGGAGGCAGTGGCGCTGGGGGGGAGGGGGGGTTGGACACAGCTGACGAGGTGTCAAAACGGGCATAGTGTTGGGACAGTCTTTGACAAAGGGCTTTGTCATCCTGTCCCTTAGAAGCCTGAGGCCGATAGTTGGTGATTTGCCTCAGTCCTCTCCACACAGAAGCAGAGTCGTTAGCAGTGAACTGTTGCTGGAGTCTCTCAGAATACACAGATTTAGCTCTCCTCAGCTCTCTGCTAAACCGGTATTTGACCTCTCTGAAGCAGTCCCTGTCTCCACTTTTCAACGCTGCTTCCTTCTCCTTCCTGATCTGTCTGAGCTTAGCTGTGAACCAGGGCTTGTCGTTGGAGTAACTCACCCTGGTGCGCGATGGAAGAATGCTCTCCTCACAAAAGTGGATATATGAGGTCACAGTGTCCGTGTACTCATCCAGATCATGCGTGGCTCCTTTAAACATGTCCCAGTCAGTTATTTCCAAGCACGTGCGCAGCTCCTCCCCAGCTTCACTGGTCCATTTCCTCATTGTGCTCACAACAGGTTTTGTGAGCTTCAGTCTCTGTCTGAACACAAAGATGTTCCTTTTGATGAGTTTTTGGATTAAGTAATGAAAAGAAAACAAGTTCATGTTACGCCTTTAGTACTATAATGCTTAAAATTTAATCTAGAGAAGGACCTCAGAAGGTTCCAGTCTGAGTTTCCCATTTAAACAATATATAGTCTGTGGAATTTTTCCTTTAATGAAATGAAATACGCTTCAGCGCTCGGTACAAGGTGGGAAGCACCCTTAGTTGCCATCTTGGAGTTGAGACCGATAGACCGCCTCTGGGGCGACGTCGCTGTTTCCTCATCCAAAACTGTCTCCATCTTGTGGTCAACCATAGCAATTGCATCATTTAATAACATATCTAAAACAAAGCAAATCTATTAAGCTGATTTATAAATAAAGTGCACTCTCAAATTAACTTCAAAGCAGTCCATATTGTTTAGATTCTAAACTTTAGAATAACCTAAATTTAACACCAATTCAAAGCTTTATGACAAAATAGAAGGTAAAGAAACTTGTTGGTTGTTGAAGGGTTATTCTCATATGGTGAATCATTGGCCCAATGCAAAATGAATGCCAAAAATGCATGAAGCTTACACTTTACAATCAATCACGTATGTAACCACACGTTAATCTTTTAAGTTGAAAACATATATATTTGCTCAACATTTAAGCAACAATTGTGAAGTTTTAAAGTTATATATGTATACTTTCTTTCTTTTAAATGCTGCATTGTGTGATTTATTCCACAGGAAGCCCATTAAACTTAAGGATTCTAATAAATGACACTGTTTTATTTGAGAGTGATCTTAAAGTAATGCTAACTTTCACCAGGATTTAAAATTGAAAAGTTAAAAGGTGTAAACTAACAATCAAATGATCACCTTTAGCTTTAATTTAAAAAAAAATCCTTGGTGACCAAAATACATAAAAACAATTTATGAGAAGACAAAATTTGCGCTCCTGTTTGTGTGATTTCTGATGCATGGACACGGGGGAGCCTATGGCTTCCCCGATTCTTTTTTTCCAGGATGGCCACCAACATTGGACACTTGTGGTGGGTGGAAGGACGGAAAGCGGCGTGGGGCAGGTTGGCTGTGGCAAGGGGAACACCATGTTCCCCTTATATATATATAAGGGGAACAAATATATATATCCCCACCAGGCTCCCCTTATATCCCCATATATTCTCTCGGCGCCACACCAGTAGGCTGCCTTTTGCAACAGCTGCTCGATTCCGAGTTTTTTTTTTCCCTTCCTCTCTCTTTTGATCACTTTTTTTTTTTTCACCCCACTTATATCACGGACACACAGATCATCCCAAATGTCTCCTGAGCCGGTGGATGGAGCCACTGTTTATAGCAGGATACGATACAACAGGGAAGAGCTGCTAGCATTTAACCGCCACCCGGTCCCACTGGAAAAACTCGACATACCGAGAGAATTGAGGCGAAAGCGTCGCGGCTGCCGGGCTGGAGTAAGGCGGAGGACAAAAAATATAAGGTACAGACCCTCCCTTCCATCTGTTGTCATGGGAAATGTACGGTCGATACTGGGAAAGTTAGATGAGCTAGCGGCTATCTCCCGTTATGATAGCACTTACCGGGAGTGCTCTCTCCTTTTGTTTACTGAGACGTGGCTAACTGAACTAGCAGCAGATGCTAACATTGAGCTGGAGGGTTTTTACATGATACGAGCTGACCGAACACCAGAGAGTGGCAAAGCAAGGGGCGGTGGAGTGATAATGTATGTTAACAACAACTGGTGCAGACCGGGACATATCACTGTTAAACAACAACACTGCAGCAAAGACATTGAGTTGCTAGCTGTTAGCATGAGGCCTACATATCTCCCGAGAGAACACTCACACGTGATCTGCATTGTTGTTTATGCAAATCCGACGGCGAACGCTGGGACAGCGCGTGACGTCATCCATTCAGTAACCAGCAGGCTGCAGACAGAACACCCAGATGCTCTTCTCCTCATCTCAGGCGATTTCAACCACGTTTCACTGTCTCCCATTCTGCCCACTTTCACCCAGTATGTCACATGCCACACCAGAGACAATAAAACACTGGATTTATTCTACGCAAACACTAAGGAGGCGTACACCTCATCACAACTCCCCCCACTTGGGAGATCGGATCACAACTTGGTTCATCTCCGGCCGGTGTACAAACCCCTAGTGCACAGACAACCTCTGGCCATGCACACTGTGGAGTTATGGTCTGAGGAGACAATGGACACTCTAAAGGACTGTTTTGAAGCCACTGCCTGGAAGCAGCTCTGCGATCCACATGGTGAGGACATCGATGGCCTCATTCACACCTTCACGGGCTACCTCAGCTTCTGTGTGGACAAATCCGTTCCCACCAAGACCATACGGCGTCACTCAAACAACAAACCCTGGATCAACCCTGAGATAAAAACACTTCTGAGAGAGAAGAAGAGGATCTTCAGGTCGGGGAACAGGGAGATGCTGAAGTCCGTACAGAGGGAGCTGAGGAGAAAGATCAGAGAAGGCAAGGACAGCTTCAGGAAGAAGATGGAGGACAAGCTGCAACAGAGCGACATCAGCGGGGTCTGGAGAAACCTCAAAACCATCTCGGGGCTCCAGAATACCTCCCCCCAGGCCACGGGGGGCAGGGAGTGGGCGAACAACCTGAATCTGTTTTTCAATAGATTTGACCAACCGCCCTCCCCCCTGTCTGCACAACAACCACTGCTGCCTCTAAGAAATCAAGTCCTGCTGCCCACTCCCCACTCCACCGACACCCCCCCCCCACTCCCAACACACAGCCCCCCATCCTGACCCTGACCAAGACCCAGGTGAGGACGGAGCTGAGGAAGATCAAGGCGAGGAAGGCGTCGGGACCGGACGGCATCAGCGCAAAGCTCCTCAAGTCCTGTGCAGACCAGCTGTGTGGGATTATGACGTATATCTTCAACATGAGCCTGAAACTGGGGAGGGTACCACAGCTGTGGAAAACATCTTGTGTGGTACCTGTACCAAAAACTTCCCACCCCAAAGACCTGAACAGCTACAGACCGGTGGCCTTGACGTCCCACTTGATGAAGACCCTGGAGAGACTGCTCCTTGCTCATCTCCGCCCCCTGGTGGAACCAGCGATGGATCCACTCCAGTTCGCCTACCAGCATGGCATTGGGGTGGAGGATGCGGTGATCTTCCTCCTTCACCGTTCTCTGTCCCACCTGGAGAAGCCCGGGAATATGGTGAGGATCATGTTCTTTGACTTCTCCAGTGCTTTCAACACCATCCAACCGATGATCCTGAAGGACAAGCTGCTGCGCGCAGGGGTGGACCAGCACCTGTCATCATGGATCCTGGACTACCTCACGAACCGGCCTCAGTTTGTGAGAACCCGGGACTGTGTTTCCGACACGATCATCAGTAGCACGGGGGCCCCCCAGGGAACGGTGCTGGCTCCCTTCCTGTTCACTCTTTATACTGCGGACTTCTCACACAACACAACACATTGCCATCTACAGAAGTTCTCTGATGACTCTGCGATCGTTGGTCTCATCTCCAACGGAGATGAAGCTGAGTACAGAGGGCTTATCCAGGACTTTGTGGACTGGTGCCATCGGAACTGCCTCCAGATCAACGCGAGGAAAACTAAGGAGCTGGTGGTGGACTGCCGCAGGCATGGGCAGCCCCTCACAGCACCAGTAAATATACAGGGAACAGACATCGAGATGGTGACATCCTATAAGTACCTGGGTATTCATCTGAACAATAAACTAGACTGGTCACACAATACTGACGCACTCTACAAGAAGGGACAGCGCAGGCTGTTCCTGCTGAGGAGACTCAGGTCTTTTGGTGTACAAGGGGCGCTGCTGAAGTCATTCTATGACACGGTGGTGGCATCAGCCATCACTTTTGGAGTGGTCTGCTGGGGCAGTGGCATTACTGCAGCCGATAGGAAGAGACTGAACAAACTGATTAAGAAAGCTAGCTCTGTCCTGGGGCAGCGCCTTGATCCGAAGGAGGAGATAGGAGAGAGAAGGACGGTGGCTAAACTGTCATCTCTGCTGGAGTCCAAGTTCCACCCTATGCAGGACATACTGGATGCACTGAGGAGCTCATTTAGCAGCAGACTACATCATCCCAGGTGCACAACCGAGAGGTTTCGTAGGTCCTTCCTACCAACGGCTGTCAGACTGTACAACCTAAGCAGGGCTGCTCGCAGAGATAGCAAAAAGACGTAACAAACTAATAGTTTTTTTGAATGCAAAAGATGCAATAGACTTACACAATGGTCCTCTCCGGCATACAACTAGGAACATACCGGTCGCTATGGAGGGTGAGAATATGTATGGGCACATAATCATACCATGTAGGATAACTAAGTAGACGGTTATGCTGTTTCATCCCACCTAGCAACAATGCTCTGCACTGTGTGTGTTTATATATTTACATATTTATTCCATCTAGCTACAATGCTCAGCACTGGGTGTGTTTATATTTATATATCTATATATTTATTCCATCTAGCTACAATGCTCCGCACTGTGTTTTTATATATCTACATACTATTCCATCTAGCTACATTGCTCCGCACTGTGTGTGTTTATATACTTGCATATTTATTCCACCTAGCTGCAATGCTCCGTACTGTGGGTGTTTATATATTTACATATTTATTCCATCTAGCTACAATGCTCTGCACTGTGTGTCTGTGTGTGTGTGTGTATATATATATTTTATAGTAATATGTACATATGTATATTAGCTGCTCTTGCTTGCTTGTTTTTTATTTATTTATTTATTTTTTTTTCTTACCTTCTGATTGTTGCTCTGAGTGTTGCTATCCCTGTGCTGTTGCAATACTGGAATTTCCCCGTTGTGGGACTAATAAAGGCTTATCTTATCTTATGTTTGTCATCAACCTAGACATCAGGACCATTGGCTGGGGGCAGTGGCAGCGTGAGGGGAAGAGGCCCTCGCAGAGGACAATAACAACAGCGCGTGACAAGCAGACCCAAAGCTAAGTAAAACAAATGACACTGACAGTGACATAACGTGTATCAATTTAACTGACTTGGACTTTGAAAATGCAGTGTTTACATGAAATGACATTGCAAGTCTAACACATTGCAATGATGCCTCTCACCGGATAATGGTGTGACAGTGTCACATTTCAGAAATGTGACAGGAATAAGGAATAATTGTGTTGTATGATTTTGATGTGCTAAAGAGCTGGGCTGTGCTCCAGGTGCTTGGCCTTGGCCGAGCCAGGCCTCGGGACTACAGACCACACCAAAATTTAGGAAGAAACATGGGAAATAAAGCATTTCTTGTGCAGAATGAAGCCAGATTCTAATTAAGCAATATTTCCACCTTTTCATTAACAGAAGGAGTGGACATAACCTTTCACAAAGATGCACTAACACAAATTTAAACTGTCTGTGTTCAACAGGACAGACAGACGTGACCTTAATGACTAATTCAGAATTGGTTACAATACAAGCTAAATCACATTAAATCTGCACAGACAGCTGGATTAATTGTCCTAACTGACATTTGTAACCTAGGTCAAGGGAGGACACTCACAAAAAGAGGCATGATTACAGAACCTTATTTTGGGGGTGTTAAACTACTCACAGAGTTTCACCAAAATTAACCATGTGCCACACATACTACTGGCACATATTGTATCTTTAAGGAAAAGATTTCCTTCTTCCAAAAAAAAGGGGACAACCTATCACGCTGGTCAAGTACGCTGTAACTTTGATGCATGAGTGTCTCCATGCATCAGGGGTTACCACAACAAATAATTAGCAAAAATCCTCAGAAAAATAGATAAAAAATAAAAATTATCAAGAAATGATCAATGACGTAGGAGAGAAAAAAATATAAGTGAAACCGCTTGGTAATGGAATCACAACATTCAATAGGAGAAATTAAATTTACATCAATAGATTTGCAGGTATTTAAGAAAATTATGTGCTGGAAAAATATTTGTAGATTATTGTAAAAATATACACTACCGTTCAAAAGTTTGGGGTCACTTAGAAATTTCCTTATTTTTGAAAGAAAATCACTTTTTTTGAATGAAGATAACTTTAAACTAATCAGAAATACACTCTAATATCTAATATACATTGCTAATGTGGTAAATGACTATTCTAGCTGCAAATGTCTGGTTTTTGGTGCAATATCTACATAGGTGTATAGAGGCCCATTTCCAGCAACTATCACTCCAGTGTTCTAATGGTACAATGTGTTTGCTCATTGTGTCAGAAGGCTAATGGATGACTAGAAAACCCTTGTGCAATCGTGTTAGGTCTGCAATGCTGTAATTGCTGCAAATGGAGGATTCTTTGACGAAAGCAAAGTTTGAAGGAAAAAAATATTATTTCAAATACAAATCATTATTTCTAACCTTTTCAATGTCTTGACCATATTTTCTATTCATTTTACAACTCATGGTGGTAAATAAGTGTGACTTTTCATGGAAAACACAAAATAATTGTCTGGGTGACCCCAAACTTTTGAACGGTAGTGTATATCATGTTTACAAGAAATAAAGGAAACTGATAAGGAAACAGAGAACCATGCAAATTTATGAGAAAAGTTCCAAAAGTCTAAGGAAGGTCCAATTTAACCTCTTGCACTCTGGGATACCGCGGGTGGTCACGTCTCTACGTCCTAGTGCGTCCTCGTGCGCACTAGGATGCACACTGTGCATCCTAGTGAGAACTGAAAAAAAAAAGCTGCATTTCCGTTCTTCCACTACAGACACAGCCGCGAACAGAAAGCCAAAGGAGTGCTTTGATTGGTTTAGATTTGATTGACCTCTCATTCGACTAATAAGAGCCTTGAATTGGGTTTCTGAAACCATGAAGAACCAATGACTGAAAACCTAGCAAGAAGGACCCGCCTACCAATGGCTGCGAATACAACGAGCCAATTGAAGCAGAGAAGTTCGACGATTGAAAGCATGCGTCCTGTGCGTAAAATCTGTTTTGTGTAAGCCGCTGTGTGTAACGGTAGCGTTCGCCAGTCTTTTTTTTATTACTACTGTTCTTATTTGTTTTGAAAAATCGTTCGCCAAAACCACAATCATGGAAGCGCAAAACCGCAATAATGGAATCATGGTTTGACCGGGTCGTGTGACCAGAACCACGAGTCATAACAAGCGGACCAGCGTCATGTTCGTCTGACAATGAGGAACAGATGTTCGCCAGCGACACTGCTGTTGTGGACAGGTAAGTGTTATAAGCTAAATTATTCTTTATCACTGAAAATAGTAATCAAAATTAATTTTGACCGATTGGTAAATTACAACTGTGCGTCATCGCCACATGACGGACGGGGGAGTTGTTATCCTCTACATTGCAGATATTTTAGTATAATTTTTATTGCGCTGTAGGTTATTTTTTCTTGTAAAAAAAGGCCACACATTTTTTACGTGGCATGCTTCTTTGTGTGTGTGTGGGGGGGATTGTTTATTCATTCATTCATTCATGAATGAATAAACACCCCCCCATACACACACGCACAGCCCTGAGTGTCACCTTTCATTAGAGCCCAAGATCAAGCTTCTATGTTGAATCATTCAAAAGTTATAGACATTTTTCCAAACTGTGCCATTTGGCACAATTTGGCACAGTTCAAAAACGCCTGGGAACAACCTGAGAAAAAAGCTGTGTAATATATTCATTTTTTGCGGTATTGTTACAAAATTTTGACCTCAGCTGGATAACACTTGGTTCTACATTTTTTTGTATTTTCCAGCTCATATCTGACAGCTGTGTGTTATTTGCAAGCATTTGTATCCAAAAAAACACCCAGGCAAACTTTATTTTCTTCAAGTTCAGTATGTTTAGATGACTGTTACTCAGTGGCAGGAGCACTTAGAGAGATTATGACTGTTTTGCCAAAAAACTCAAAGTGTTTTCTTTTAAATGAGACCAACCCCATGAAGATGCTGCAAAGGGTTGAAGAACAGCTTTTGATTTACTTTGGGTATGTTATTTTTAGGCATTTTTAGGGAAACTGACCAGAGTGCAAGGGGTTCAGCTGATGGAGCTTACTGTGGGACTCAATTTAGAATCTACTACAAAGACAAAACAAATACTAACTCAACTATGTAAGAAGGGAACAACGCTTTAGGGAGCTCAAAGCAAAATAATTTGACCTTCCCTGCATAAACTTATTCTTTCAAACCCTTTGCATGGATCTCATTGAGCTAAATAAGTGTGAAGGCAAAAATGTTGTTTAGAAGTTATTGACATACTTACTAAATAGACAAAGGCTCTCCCTCGCAATAATCTAAATACTGCTATAGTGACATTGAAACCTGTAATCGAAACAACATCAAGATTTAAAATAGCCAAAAATGATTCACTTAGATAATGGAATATATTTTTAATGGAAAACATTTTGTAAATCAAATCATATCACTTTTTTGTACAGTACCCAAATTGTTGGTACCCAACATTTACCTTGGAAACCATTTAGCTTGCCATCAACAATCTACAGGATCAGCATAATGCACAAATAGAATTATGAAAGATGGATTAGGGAAATGCGCACGTGGGCAACGACAGTGAAACCTGGAGGGGGGTGATTGGGAGGAACGGCCTGCCCGATCTGAACCCGAGTGGTGTTCAGTTATTGGACTTCTGTGCTAACCACAGTCTGTCTATAACGAACACCATGTTCAAGCATAAGGGTGTCCATATGTGCACCTGGCACCAGGACACCCTAGGCCGCAGGTCGATGATCGATTTTGTTATCGTATCATCAGACCTGCGACCGTATGTCTTGGACACCCGAGTAAAGAGAGGTGCAGAGCTGTCAACTGATCACCACCTGGTGGTGAGTTGGATCCGATGGCAGGGGAGGAAGCCATTCAGACCTGGTAGACCCAAACGTATAGTGAGGGTGTGCTGGGAGCGTCTGGCTGAGGCCCCTGTCCGGGAGGTCTTCAACTCCCACCTCCGGAAGAACTTCAACCACATTCCGAGGGAGTCTGGAGACATGGAGTCTGAATGGGCCATGTTCTCCACCTCTGTTGTTGAAGCGGCAGCCCAGAGCTGCGGCCGCAAGGTGGTCGGTGCATCTCGTGGTGGCAACCCCCGAACCAAGTGGTGGACACCAGTGGTGAGGGGGGCCATTAAGCTGAAGAAGGAGTCCTATCAAGCTTGGTTGGCTTGTGGGACTCCCGAAGCAGCTGAGGTGTACCGGCAGGCCAAGCGGAGTGCAGCTCGGGTGGTTGCTGAAGCAAAAACCCGGGTATGGGAGGAGTTCGGTGAGGCCATGGAACAAGACTTTCGGTCGGCTTCAAAGAGATTCTGGCAAACTGTTCGGCGGCTCAGGAGGGGAAAGCAGCTCCCCGTCCACACTGTGTATGGTGCGGATGGGACACTGTTGACTTCAACTGGGGATATCGTCGGGCGGTGGAAGGAATACTTCGAGGATCTCCTCAATCCCACTGATACGCCTTCCACAGAGGAAGCAGGGTTTGGGGACGAGGGGGATGACTCGCCTATCACAGGGGCTGAGGTCGCCAAGGTGGTTAAAAATCTCCTTGGTGGCCGGGCCCCGGGGGTGGACGAGATTCGCCCCGAGTACCTCAAGGCCCTGGATGTTGTTGGGTTGTCATGGTTGACACGCCTCTGCAACATTGCGTGGAGGTCGGGGGCAGTGCCTTTGGCATGGCAAACCGGGGTGGTGGTTCCTCTCTTCAAAAAAGGGGACCGGAGGGTGTGCTCCAACTTTAGAGGGATCACACTCCTCAGCCTCCCTGGGAAGGTCTATGCCAAGGTACTGGAGAGGAGAGTCCGGCCGTTGGTCGAACCTCGGATTCAGGAGGAGCAATGTGGTTTTCGTCCTGGCCGTGGCACATCGGACCAGCTCTTTACCCTCTCGAGAATTCTTGAGGGTTCGTGGGAGTTTGCCCAACCAGTTTACATGTGTTTTGTGGACTTGGAGAAGGCATTTGACCGCGTCCCTCGTGGATTTTTGTGGGGGGTGCTTCGGGAGTATGGGGTATCGGGCTTGTTGTTACGAGCTATTCGGTCTCTGTACGACCGTTGTGAGAGTTTAGTTCGCATTGCCAACACTCGGTCGGAGTCATTCCCAGTGAGAGTTGGACTCCGCCAGGGCTGCCCTTTGTCACCGGTCCTGTTCATAATTTTTATGGACAGGATTTCTAGGCGCAGCCAGGGAATGGAGGGCGTCATGCTTGGTGACCACAGGATCTCATCTCTGTTGTTTGCAGATGATGTTGTCCTGTTGGCTTCATCCAGCAATGACCTACAGCTCTTGCTGGGACGGTTTGCCGCTGAGTGTGAAGCGGCTGGGATGAGAATCAGCACCTCCAAGTCCGAGTCCATGGTCCTCAGCCGGAAAAAGGTGGATTGTCCTCTCCGGGTTGGGGACAGGCTCCTGCCCCAAGTGGAGGAGTTTAAGTATCTTGGGGTCTTGTTCACGAGTGAGGGGAAAATGGAGCGAGAGGTCGACAGACGGATTGGAGCAGCATCTGCAGTGATGCGGACGTTGTACCGGTCTGTTGTGGTGAAGAGGGAGCTTAGTTCTAAGGCAAAGCTGTCGATTTACCAGTCAATCTACGTTCCTACTCTCACCTATGGTCACGAGCTTTGGGTAATGACCGAAAGAACGAGATCGCGGATACAAGCGGCTGAAATGAGCTTTCTCCGTAGGATTGCTGGACTCACCCTCAGAGATAGGGTGAGGAGCTCAGTCATTCGGGAGAGGCTCAGAGTAGAACCGCTGCTCCTCCACATTGAAAGGAGTCAGTTGAGGTGGTATGGGCATCTGATTAGGATGCCTCCTGGACGCCTCCCACTTGAGGTGTTTCAGGCACGTCCCACTGGGAGGAGACCCCGGGGCAGACCCAGGACTCGGTGGAGAGACTATGTCTCCCAGCTAGTCTGGGAACGCCTTGGTATCCCCTCTGAAGAGCTGGAGCAGGTGGCTGGGGAGAGGGAAGTCTGGGCTTCTCTGCTTGAACTGCTGCCTCCGCGACCCGGACCTCCGGAAAAGCGGTAGAAGATGGATGGATGGATGGATGGATTAGGGAAATAGTGACAAAGAAAAATAGGAAAATTGTAAATGACAAACCCTACTATTGAAGCCATTTAACTTAGGTGATGAGGAAGGGTTTTTGGTTGATTACATGCAAAGAATGACAACTGACAGAGATGTTATCCATACTGCCCTTCCCAGGAGGGACCATGTGACGAAGGAACCGTGGGAGGTGCACCCATCTTTTGGCCAAACCAGGAGATCTGGTCATCAAAGAAAAACTGGACCAAAACTCCCTGGCAAGGACAAAACAAAGGTTATCCTGGTGACGCCAACAGCTGTGAAAGGCGAAGGACGTGACACTTGGGTGTATCCAAGAGACTGTTTAATACACATTACATACTCAAAAAAAAAAAAACTCAACAAGTGACTGTGCAAGTGTTGGCTGACGGCCCCCTGGCCCAGTAACGGCTTTTGCATAGCGAAGCAGGCTGTTTGTTTATCATGGTGCGGCAAAAATGCAAGGGAAAGAAAGGTGCGGTTGGTGTTGTTGCCTTTTTCATCCTCATCATCCTCATAGTAACACTTTTGTTTTAGTTATTTGTAAGTTGTTCCACTGCCTATACACCGTAGAGAATTGTTATGTTTGTTCCTTAAATAACACTAACAGCTGGACAAATTTTCTGCTACTGCTAAAATAATGCAGCTACTACAGGCTGTTTGTTTCTTAACCCCTTGCACTTTTTTCCTAAAAACGCCAAAAAATAATGTGCCCAAAGTAAATCGAAAGCTGTTCTTCAACCCTTTGCAGCATCTTTATGGGGTTGGTCTCATCTTGACATGATTTAGGACCCAGGAGACAGACACTGACATGGGCAGATAGTGACAATAATCTTTATTTGAGAGTGAGAGAGTGTAGTGCGAGTGTGAGTGCGTGGATAGTGTTCTGGTCACTGGAGCTGAGCGCCCTGGACGGAGACCCGGCAACCTTGGGTGCAGCACAGGTTTCGTCCTGCTGAGATCCAGCGGCCGTGCAACGTGGAGGTGAAGGTGTCCATGACAGGGGTATAGACAAGGGGTTGAATAGCAGATGTTTCTCTTACTTGGCTGCCTCTGATGAGAGGTCCTTGAAGAAGCAAGAGAAGTTCTCGACGAAACAAGAGAAGTTCCAGACGAGACGAGAGAGAATCCTGACGAGGCCAGAGAGCAGAGTTCAGGCTCATTCTCTGATGAGGAGGACAGACGACTCCGTGCCGGGCTGTCAGCGACGCTGGCTTTTAACAGCCGTTGATTACCACCTGTTGGTCTGTGCGCAGCTGGAGTTGATGACGCCAATGACGGCCCAGAGGCCGCCATGACAGTACTCCCCCCTCTAGCAGTGCCTCCAGGCACCTGCCCAATTCTACCTGGATTCGCCCGATGGAAATCGCGAATCAGCTGTTTATCCAGGATCAACGCTGGGCGAATCCAAGAACGATCCTCCGGTCCAAAGCCCTCCCAGTCCACCAAATACTGAAGACCACGACCCCACCTGCGGACATCCAGGATGGCAGTCACCCCTCAGGCCGGATGGCCATCGATCATCCTCGAGGGTGCGGGAGCCGCGGGAGCAGGGCACAGGGGATCAGAGACGTACGGTTTGACCTGGGAGACATGAAAGGTGGGGCAGATGCGCATCAAAGAGGGGAGAGACAAGCGCACAGACACAGGATTAATAACACGATTAATGGTGTAGGGGCCAATGAAGCGCTTAGTGAGCTTACATTTTTTGGCCGGTACACCAATATTCCGGGTTGACAACCAGACCTTCTGATCCACCTTATAGTCCGGGGCGGGTCTCCTATGCCGGTTGGCCACCTGGATATTGTGTTTGGTAGTTTTCAGCAGGGCTTGACGAGCGAGGAGCCAAACTCGCCGGCAGCGCTTGATATGTGCCTGGACTGAAGAAACCGCTACCTCCTTTTCCTCCTCCGGGAACAGCGGAGGATCAAACCCGCATGATGCCTTGAACGGGGAGACGCCCGTAGCCGTGGAGATCGTAGCGTTGTGAGGGTACTCAATCCAAGGCAGGAACTTGCTCCAGGAGGATGAGCAGGAGGAGATGACACAGCGAAGGGCGGCCTCCAGCTCCTGATTAGCCCGCTCGCACTGGCCATTGCTCTGAGGGTGATAACCAGAGGAGAGGCTGGCTGTGGCTCCCAGTGCCGCACAGAAAGCCTTCCAAACTTGTGATACAAACTGAGGTCCTCGATCTGACACAATATCAGCAGGGATGCCATGAAGACGGACCACATGTTGCACAAGGAGATCCGCAGTTTCCTGGGCAAAAGGCAAACCCCGAAGTGGCACAAAATGGGCTGCCTTCGAGAACCGGTCCACGATGGTTAAAACCGTGGTGTAGTCATCTGAAATGGGTAAACCAGTCACAAAGTCCATCGCTACGTGAGAACAGGGGCGTGAAGGAACCGGCAACAGATGTAGCAGGCCCGCCGGGGGGGATGATGTCGTCTTCCCGGTGGCGCACTGAGCGCAGACCCGGATGTAACCTACAACGTCCTTCCGTAACCCTGGCCACCAGAAGGTCCTTTGGAGGAGATCCACGGTCCGACCCACTCCAGGATGACAAGCCAACTTGGAAGCGTGATCCCACTCAATCACCTTGCCTCGGATAGCGCGTGGAACAAACAAGCGCCCCCCCCCCCCCCCGGGATCCGGCTCGGTCTTCTGACCCTGGCGAACCGTCTTGCAGATTCCCCAGGACAGGGCGCCCACGACGCAGGAAGGCGGCAGGATAGGGGTCTCCTGGTCCTCAGAGGATGGTGTGTCAAACTGCCGTGAGAGGGCATCCGGCTTACCGTTCTTGCTTCCCGGCCGGTACGTGATGGTAAAGTTAAAACGGCCAAAGAAGAGGGACCAGCGAGCCTGGCGTGCATTCAGGCGCTTAGCCGTCCTGAGGTACTCCAGGTTACGGTGATCAGTCCAAACCACGAACGGCTGAGCAGCCCCCTCCAGCCAATGTCTCCATTCCTCCAAGGCGAGTTTCACTACCAGTAACTCCCTGTCTCTGATGCTGTAGTTCCTCTCTGCAGGGGTGAGACGGTGAGAGAAAAAAGCACAAGGGCGAATCTTACCGTCCTCAGGAGATCGCTGGGAGAGTACTGATCCAACTCCCGAATCAGAAGCGTCCACCTCCACCAAGCACTGCAGCTTTGGGTCCACCTGAGTAAGGACTCGGGCTGAGGTGAACTCCCTCTTGAGCTTCTCAAACGCTCCGGCTGCCTCCTCACTCCAGCAAAACGGGGTCTTAGGGGAGGTGAGAGCAGTCAAAGGACGGGCAATATTACCAAAATTTGGCACGAACCTCCTATAAAAGTTAGCAAACCCCAGGAAACCTTGAAGCTGCTTTCTGGAGGTGGGTGCAGGCCAATCCACAACCGCCTTGACCTTGGCAGGGTCAGGGAGCACCTGGTTCCGAGCAATAATAAATCCAAGGAAGGAGGTTTGATCAGTGTGGAACTCACATTTTTCAGCCTTGACGAACAGCTGGTTCTTCAGGAGGCGCTGTAGTACCCTGCGGACATGCACCCGATGTTCCTCTAGTGTGCGGAAGAAGATGAGAATATCATCAAGATAAACAAAAACAAACGAGTTCAGAAAATCCCGTAGCACATCATTTATCAAACGCTGGAAGACAGCTGGAGCGTTAGTTAACCCAAACGGCATTACCAGATACTCAAAATGTCCGCTGGGGGTCCAGAAAGCCATCTTCCACTCATCTCCTTCCCTTATGCGCACTAGGTGGTAGGCATTCCTAAGGTCCAGTTTAGTAAACCAGGATGCCCCCTGGAGGGAGTCAAAAGCAGTGTTCATCAAGGGCAGAGTATATTTGTCTTTAACTGTTATTTCATTCAGTCCCTGGAAATTGATGCAGGGGCGTAGTGAACCGTCCTTTTTTCCAACAAAAAAAAATCCAGCTCCCACTGCCGAAGACGACGGGCGGATGATACCAGAGGCCAAGGACTCCTTGATGTACGTGTCCATGGCCTTGTGCTCCGGGGCTGATAGGCTGTAAAGGCGGCTAGCAGGAAGAGGGGCCCCAGCCTTCAGGTTGGTCGCGCAGTCATACGGACGACGGGGGGGTAAGGACAACGCCCGTGACTTGCTAAACACTTGCCCCAAATCGTGATAGACCTCTGGCACCTTGGACAAATCCGGTGGGGATGAATCAGGCAGAGGCACCTTAACGGATGGGGCGCACGCCGCTGATTGGAGGCAGGCGCTAAGGCAAAACGTACTCCATGCCGTTACTCTCCCAGCTTGCCAGTCAATGGTGGGGTTATGTAGGTGCAGCCAGGGGTACCCCAGAATAACGGGCGAAGAAGAAACGGGCAGCACTAGAAACTGAATTTCTTCCCTGTGATTTCCCGATACAATAATTGATACGGGGGCCGTCTGATGGTCTATGGTGGTCAAAGATGCCTTAGACAGTGTGATCAGTTTGACAGGGGGGTCTAGAGTCTGACAGCTAAGGCCCATTCGGGTTGCCAGGTCTCTAGAAATGAAATTTTGCTCAGCTCCAGAATCTACTAACGCTAGTGTGGAGTGTTTTGTATGTGTATGGATAAGTCTAAGAGGTAATCGACAACAAGTAAGGGGTTCTTCTGAGTTCTTGCCCGTGAATCCCCCTACTGCGATCCACGGGCCTTCCCTTTTAACTTATTGGGACATTCGAACACCCCATGTGACTCTTTCCCACAATAGAAACAAAGGCCCTGATCCCTGCGGCGTTGTTTCTCAGCTGCTGACACTTTAGACCAGCCAATGATCATGGCTTCCTGATCCGGGGATTCCTCTGACGTGGGTAAAGCGAGAAGAGGAGAGTTAGGGACGCGAGGGCGGGGTTTAACCGAACGGGAAGTAGTACGCCGTTCAGCCGCCCGCTCCCTTAATCTGCTATCAAGACTAACCGCTAGGGCAATTAAATCCCGCAAATTGTCCGGTTTGTCCCGTGCCGCTAACTCATCCTTTAGCTCGTCATTCAGACTACGTAGGAAAATACCACATAATGATGGCTCCCCCCACCCAATCTCTGCAGCCAGGACCCGGAAGTCAATAGCGTAATCAGCAACTGATCTCTTTCCCTGCTGTAAGCTCAGCAGCCGTTCTGTCAATACCTCACCCCTATCAGTATGATCAAACACAGACATGAACTCTGACACAAACTCCTGGTAAGTAAGCAGGGAATAGCTTGGTTTAGCCATGATTGAATACGCCCAGTCTAAGGCTCTTCCTGCCAGCAAATTTATGACATAGCCAATCCGACTAGAATCGTGAGTGAAATCCCCCGGAACACGCAGAAAAACTGACTCACATTGTAACAGGAATCCTCGAGCTTCCCCGAGTTTTCCGCTGAACCAGGCAGGTGTAGGGATAGGGGTGAGGCGAGAGGACGAGGAGGTGTTAGCTTGTCCAGATGCTAAGCCTGCAGGGGCTGAGATATTTGCGGTCGGGGGAAACGTCTGGTGTCCTTCCAGACGATCCAGCCGACCATTAATTAAGGATAGTTGATTTAAGATTACTGTCTGCTGGTGAGCTAGTAAATCTACCCGGGCGCTAAGAGTGTTGATTTGGCGCGGCAGTGAACTGTCCGCTGGGTCAACGTGACGGAGTCGTACTGACATGATTTAGGACCCAGGAGACAGACACTGACACGGGCAGATAGTGACAATAATCTTTATTTGAGAGTGAGAGAGTGTAGTGTGAGTGTGAGTGCGTGGATAGTGTTCTGGTCACTGGAGCTGAGCGCCCTGGACGGAGACCCGGCAACCTTGGGTGCAGCACAGGTTTCGTCCTGCTGAGATCCAGCGGCCGTGCAACGTGGAGGTGAAGGTGTCCGTGAACGTGCTGGGGCTTCCACCCGTGGCTGTGACAAGGACAGTTCTTCTGGAGACACCGGCTGTGACTCCACAGACCGGGATGATGACAATCCTGACGATGACGAGGTGAGTGATTCCACAGAACGTGGTGACGATGATAGAGCTGATGCTGATGACAGTGACTCCACTGATAGCGGTGGCCAATACTCCTGCAACTGATACAATAACAGTTCTGGAATCTGAGGAGCAAGACGTACCGGTAGACGTGGTGGTAGCGAAGCGCTACGTGTGCGTGATGGCGTTACCCCGTCAGCTGGGGACGCAGGTCCGCCGCCAAGGAGGTCCACCTGTGCACAGGGGTATAGACAAGGGGTTGAATAGCAGATGTTTCTCTTACTTGGTTGCCTCTGAGGAGAGGTGCTTGAAGAAGCAAGAGAAGTTCTCGACGAGACAAGAGAAGTTCCAGACGAGACGAGAGAGAATCCTGACGAGGCCAGAGAGCGGAGTTCAGGCTCATTCTCCGACGAGGAGGACAGACGACTCCATGCCGGGCTGTCAGCGATGCTGGTTTTTAACAGTCGTTGATTACCACCTGTTGGTCTGTGCGCAGCTGGAGTTGATGACGCCAATGACGGCCCAGAGGCCGCCATGACACATCTAAAAGAAAACACTTTGAATTTTTTGGCAAAAAAAACATGATCTCTCTAAGTGCTCCAGCCACTGAGTTACAGTCATCTAAACATAGTGAACTTGAAGAAAATAAATTTGGCCTGGGTGTTTTTTTGGATACAAATGCTTGCAAATAACACACAGCTTCAGATCCGGGCTGGAAAATGCAATAGAAATGTAGAACCAAGTGTTATCCAGCTGAGGTCCAAATTTTGTAACAATACCACAAAAAATGAATATATTACACAGCTTTTTCCTCAGGTAGTTCCCAGGCGTTTTGGAACTGTGCCAAATTGTGCCAAATGGCACAGTTTGGAAAAACGTCTGTAACTTTTGAATGATTCAATATAGAAGCTTCATTTTGGGCTCTAATGAAAGGTCACACTCAGGGTTGTCTGTGTGTGTGTGGGGGGGAGGTTTGTCCCCCCCCCCGCTCGCTACAGAGGATGGACTTCGGCCATCGCTACACAACGGATTAGCCTCATGTGGTGATGTGGGACAGCAGCGCAATCACTGCGGCTCCCCCCCCCCTCGCTGCAGAAGAATAGCGGGGGGGGGGGTGTTCACAGACTGTACGTGGCGAACAATCCCTTGTACAGCGGCGCACAAACTGCGCCGCGAAGCACAGTTGTAATTTACCGATCGGTCAAAAGTCATTTTGGATTACAATTTTCAGGGATAAAAAATAATTTGGCTTATAACAGCTTACCTCTTCACAGCCACATTGTCCTAGCCAACTTCTCTTCCTCATTGTCAGACAAAAGGGACGCTGGTCCACTCGTGGTTCTGGTCTCGCGACCCGGTCAAAACATAATTCCATTATTGCGGTTTTGTGCTTCCATGATCACGGTTTTTGGCGAACGATTTTTCAAAACAAATAACAGTAGTAATTAAAAAAAGACTGGCGAAGGCGTGTGTGTCACTCAGCCTTTGTCGTCAGCCTCCGTCGGTCTATGACCATGGAAGAAATCATAACGTCTCATAACATCTAATCCTTTTTTGATCCGCTCCAGCAGTCAGTCTTCACCCAGCCTTAAAAAAAACAGCTCGCAAACTTCTCTGCTTCAATTGGCTCACTGCATTCACAGCAGGCGGGTCCTTCTGGCTAGGTTTTCAGTCATTGGTTCTTCAAGGTTTCAGAAACCCAATTCAAGGCTCTTATTAGTCGAATGAGAGGTCAATCAGATGAACTAATCTGTTCGCGGCTGTGTCTGCAGCTTTTATTTTCAGTGCGTGCTTGGACGCCACTACATCACCATCACCACCTACATCACCATCTACACCATGCGTCCTAGCGCACATGAGAGCGCCCTCGTGCGCTCTAGGATGCAGAGACTTGCCCGCCCGCGGTACAACGGAGCGCAAGAGGTTAAGGGAGGCTATATATAGAAATAACACAGCAAACATCACTTTGGATCATATTTGTCACACCACTTATCACTCCACTGATTGGAAACATGATGACACTCCTTACTCTGCTAAGGCAAGGTTAATTTCATCAGGGAATTCCTCTTTTCTGAAGCGGAGATGTCCCTTTGGGCAGCTTAACCCTCTCTAAGTGTGCAACGGCTTACAGTGCGTCTCTCCCCTGTACTGCTACCTGCTTGACCAACGAAGTCAGCAAGTGTTATACTAAAGATCTACATTGTCAAAGGGGGGTTGGTAGTCATTGGATGTATCCACACCTGGCCAGAAACTGGGCAGGGTTGTGTACCCCATTTTGGCGGCTGTACCCCATTTTGTGTACCCCATTTTGGCTGACTGTACCCTCATCATGTTGGCAGGGCAGGTGGGCAGGGTGAAGAGAGATGCTTTCTTAACACATGATGCCATTTGGGGCACGGCTGTACCAGGAGTGGGGTCCCTTCATTCACTGTTTCCTTGAGTGAGAGTGGGCAAGAACACCTTATGGATTGAAACACTAATTACAGGCTACAATTATTTGTAAAATTTATGACATAAAAATAAAATGGTTTCGATTAACTGCCACCCGTAGGGGTGTGTGCCCTGTTATAAGAGGTTATTGTTGTACTTTTACCCATGAAAATAATGCAAATGGTCATATTATTACTTCGGGTACAGAGCCTCATTGCTTTGCAGACAATGATAACAGAAATGATTAAGTAGTGATTCACTTCATGAAGAATTCTCATCATGAACTTGTTAATGATTTGATCATTTGAAGTATGGTGATGATGCTGGTTCATGTAAACTTAGTGATATGTCTTCATACAACTTCTGCAGATGATGAGGATGGTGAAAGGGGCGATACTAGCCTAAGGAGTATGAATTTTTTCAATATTGTCTAAATCTATTTTGAGTTTTTCCATATCATTTTCTACGTTCTTATTTGACAGTCTAAAATTGATTTTGATATTACACATATTCACTTTTAATGACATATTCATACACATATTCTACACAGGTTCCTTGTTTAAGTTTGAACTATATCATAAGATTGCTGCTAGTCTGCCAAGACACATAATAGCATGTAAATCTGTACACCTACATATATCTTTAAATCCATCCATCCATCTTCTTCCACTTAATCCTTTTTGGGTTGGGGGGGGGGGCTGGAGCCTATCCCAGCATCTTTTGGGCAAGAGACAGACAATCATTCACTCCCACAGTCATACCTAAGGACAACTTGCAATCCCCAGTTCATATTATTCAATTTACTTTACTACCACTTTGATTATTTTTCTTTTAATCATGATGCTTTATTAAGCATCAAGGGGGGAATATGATAGAAAAATTCCATATTATTTATATATTATTCTTTCATGTCTGATATATTTTGGTGTGTTTCTGTCAGCAATTATTCTTTGTCTGTGGCCTTCAGTGGATGTGCGTGTGAGTGAATGCAGGTCAGTAGAGATGTAAAGGGTGACCTAGATAATCTCTTTTTGTTTTGTTAACCTGCTCTGCTAAGTTTCTGTGACCAGAGGAATGTGCTATAGATTAGATTTATAGACACTTTGACTGTCTTCAGGAGATGTCTCCAAGATGCCAAGGACTGTCCCCCTTTTTTTCTATCCTGAAGGACTATAAATACCAGACTCAGAAAAAGTATGGTCAGAGGTTATGTGTGTGTGGACTGAAGGCCATGCTCATGCAGTCTCTCCCCAGTGGCCATGGGGTAAATAAATATACTTACATTCAAGTATTCCGCCTGATTTTTGACTCAGAATAATTATGCTGAAAATTATTCTATCAATATATAAACTAAAAAGAGTAGGGCCTAGCACAGATTCCTGTGGAACTCCATGACTGAGCTTTGAGTTGGAGGAAAACACATTATTGACATGAAAAAACTGCAACCTATTGGATAAATAAGATCTAAACCACTGCAACAAAGTTCCATTAAGTCCAACATAGTGTTCTAATCTATCAAGTAGAATATTATGGTCGATAGTATCAAAAGCTGCACTAGGGTCTAAAAGAACAAGTACAGAAACAAGTCCTTTAACCCCTTGCACTCCGGTCAATTTCCCTAAAAACGCCAAAAAATAACGTGCCCAAATTAAATCCAAAGCTGTTCTTCAACCCTTTGAAGCATCTTCATGGGGTTGGTCTCATTTAAAAGAAAACACTTTGAATTTTTTGGCAAAACAGTCAAAATCTCTCTAAGTGCTCCTGCCACTGAGTTACAGTCATCTAAACATAGTGAACTTGAAGAAAATAAATTTGGCCTGGGTGTTTTTTTTGGATACAAATGCTTGCAAATAACACACAGCTTCAGATCCGTGCTGGAAAATGCAACAGAAATGTAGAACCAAGTGTTATCCAGCTGAGGTCCAAATTTTGTAACAATACCACAAAAAATGAATATATTACACAGCTTTTCCTCAGGTAGTTCCCAGGCATTTTGGAACTGTGCCAAATTGTGCCAAATGGCACAGTTTGGAAAAACGTCTGTAACTTTTGAATGATTCAATATAGAAGCTTCATCTTGGGCTCTAATGAAAGGTGACACTAAGGGCTGTGTGTGTGTGTGTGTGTGTGGGGGGGAAATTTGTCCCCCCACCTTGCTACAGAGGACGGAGATCGCCCGTTGCGCCACGGTCCGTCATGCAGCGATGACGCACAGCTGTAATTTAAAGATCGGTCAAAAGTCCTTTTGATTACAATTTTCAGGGATAAAGAATAATTTAGCTTAGAACGCTTACCTCTTCACAGCAGAAGCAGAGCTGGCGAACTTCTTCCTCATTGTCAGACGAACGCGACGCTGGTCTCGCGACCCGATCAAAACATAAATCCATTATTGCGGTTTTGTGCTTCCATGATTGCGGTTTTTGGTGAACGATTTTTCAAAACAAATAACAGTAGTAATTAAAAAAAAGACTGGCAAACGCGTGTGTGTCACTCAGCCTTCATCGTCGGCCTCCGTCGGTCTATGACCATGGAAGAAAATCATAACGTCTACTCTGCTGGAACAAAAACAAAATAAGCACCGCCTGTGGCCGAACATGCCGATGCGTGAATGGCAGTCGCTGTCACACAGATTGCACTTGTGGGTGGTCTCCGTGCTGCTGGGTCTGTGACGGTTCTTCCTGCGGGCCCTTTTTTTATCTGCTGTAGCAGTCTGTCTTCACCCAGCCTTAAAAAATACAGCTCGCGAACTTCTCTGCTTCAATTGGCTCACTGCATTCACAGCGTTGGTAGGCGGTCCTTCTTGCTAGGTTTTCAGTCATTGGTTCTTCAAGGTTTCAGAAACCCAATTCAAGGCTCTTATTAGTCGAATGAGAGGTCAATCAGATGAACTAATCTGTTCACGGCTGTGTCTGCAGCTTTTATTTTCAGTGCGCTCTATAGTTAGCTAAAACTCCTGAATCCAGTGTTGGCTTTTTGAGTAAGGGTTTAATTACAGCAGTTTTAAAAGCCTGTGGTTCATGGCCTAATGTTAATGAAGAATTGATTATTTGAAGAACAGAGCTACCAATAAATGTCAAGACTTCTTTAAATAACCTGGTAGGAATAGGGTCTAAAAGACAAGGTAAAGGCTTGGGTGAGGAAATTATTTTATCTAACTCTAAAAGGTCAATTGGAGTAAACTCATCCAGACAGATATCAATTGAAGGAGCTGTAGTAGTTACTGTATTTAAGTTAATGGTGGGAAGAATCTGACTGATTTTATCTCTGATAGATGAAATTTATTATTGAAAAAGTTCATAAAGTTCTGACTAGTAAGCTCTAAGAGAATGCTAGGATTGACAGAGTTCTGACTCTTTGTCAGCCTGGCTACAGTGCTGAAAAGAAACCTGGGATTATTCTTGTTCTCTTCTACTAATGCAGAATAATAACTTGTTCTAGCTTTTCTAAGAGATTTTTTTTAATAAATTAAAAGATGATTTCTCAAAGCTAAATAGATTTCATCTAAATTAGTGGAGCACCATTTTCTTTCTAATTGACGAGTCTTCTGTTTCAAGCTATGAATTTCTGTGTTGAGCCAAGGAGTTAAAAATCTCTGATTAGATTTTTCTTTTTTAAAGGGGCCACCATGTCTAGAGTCTGATGCAGAGAAGCTGTAACATTATCTATCATACTATCAATTATAGAATGAGCAAGCTCTCTATAGCTAATTTCCGTTGTGTTGACACATGGCATAGAGGAAACAATCTGCATAAATTTGGTAACATCATCTGAGAGGCATCTACTGTAGTAATATTTTTTCTTTAGGAGCCAAATAGTCAAAAATAGTAACATCAAAGGTTAACAGACAATGGTCTGACAGTACAGGGTTATGAGGAGACACTACCAGATATTCTATTTCTATGCCATATGTCAGAACAAGGTCAAATGTGTGATGGAGATAATAGGTAGAATTTCTTACTTTCTGAGAAAACCCCATCAAGTCTAATATTGAATTAAACGCCATATTAAGGCAATCACTATTTATGTCTTCATGTATATTAAAGTCCTCTACTATAATTATTCTATCTGATTTAAGCACTAAATCAACTAAGAATTTGGCAAATTTGGATAAAAACTCTGAGTAGGCTGAGGGAGGATGATAAACTATGGCAAATAAAATTGGGTTTAACCTAAAATTGCTAAAATGCCCAACACCGAGGGCCAGGCCCTCAAAGGAATTACATGTTTGTTTGTTTTTTGCTTTACATTAACTAGTAATTTGGAATGGTAAATTGTTGCTACTCCTCCTCCATGACCAGAACTTCTGGGATTTTGACAGTTTAAATAACCAGAGGGAGTTGATTCATTTAAACCAACATAATCCTCTTGCCCTAACCAAGTCTCTGTAAGGGATGTTAAATCAATCTGATGATCAATTAACAGACCATGGACTGGCAGAGACTTGGGAGTTAGAGATCTAATATTTAACAAACCACATTTAATTTTTAAATTATGAGGAGGAAGACAGGCCAGATCATTAAATTTAGATGTTTCATGTTTAATTTTGAGTTTTACCAACTTTTTGCTTGATCACTTTGGGATGCTTAGACATTATATATTTATTTACTTTGGAGGGAGCAGACAATGATTCTCTGATGGGGAAGACAGGGGCTAAGTTGAGGGGTGGCGGATGAAGAGGAGCTGCAGAGAGGCATGTAAGACTGCGACTCTGCTTCCTGGTCCCAACTCTGAGTTGTGAAGGTTTTGGAAATCTGGATAAAAATTATGCCAGATTGTTAGAGACGCAAATGAGACGCACCATCCAAAGTGGGATGGACGCCATCTCGTCTAATAAGACCAGGTTTTCCCCAAAATGAGTTCCAGCTTTCTATGTAGCCCACATTGTTTGCAGGACATCACGCAGACAGCCAGTGGCTGAAGGATGACAAGCTGCTAAACATGTCATCACTGGTCAGATTGGGGA
This sequence comes from Pholidichthys leucotaenia, assembly GCA_020510985.1. NCBI lineage: Eukaryota > Metazoa > Chordata > Actinopteri > Cichliformes > Pholidichthyidae > Pholidichthys > Pholidichthys leucotaenia. Next base: position 159,850,368 of record CM035836.1, read on the forward strand.
GGGGCCCAGAGAATACTACAGAGGCAGACATTGTTTTTGCAAAGTCACACACCGATTCCACATTAAGTTTTGTGATTTCTGACTGCCGGAGTCGGATGTTGTTAATGCCGGTGTGGATAACAATTATGGAGTATTTACAGTTACTTTTAGCCAGCATTTTCAAATTTGACTTGATGTCACCTTCTCTGGCCCCGGGAATGCATTTGACTATGGCCGCTGGAGTCTCTAGGTTCACGTTTCTGACTACAGAATCACCAGTGAGCAGAGTTTTTGTCCTCATTGGGTGTGTCGCTGAGCAGGGAAAAGCTGTTAGAAACACGAACAGGTTGGTGGTGAACCGCAGGCTTGCGGCTATGCTTCCTTCTCAACATTACCCACCCGTTCCCTCCTGGCTGCTGAGGAGAGGTCGGAGCCAGGGGACTGCTAGCAGGCCGCCCTATGCTAGGGAGCTCCGCTGCAGCTAAGGGGCATCTGTCATTATTAACTGGCACAGACGGTGATTCAATACAGCGGAGCCAGGATTCCAAATCAGACAACCTCACCTCGAGCGCCTCAAAAAGACAACATTTATTACATTTACCAATATCACTAAAAGAGGCAGAGGTGTAGCTAAACATCTGACATAGAGAGCACACCAGAGGAGAAGGGGAAGGAGAGCTAGTAGCTATAGATAGTGGCTAACCCGAAGCTAACACAAACACCCATGAAAGGTGAACCGAAGGCTAAAGAGGATGATTAAGTGACACTGAGTATGCACACAGGTGCAAGAGGCTTGTTAAACAGAAGTGAGAGGTGACGGTAGATAGAAAAAAGTAATTAAAATACAATTAAAGGCAATAATCCTCAGGAGAGCAAACTACAAAGCAAACCACAACAACAGTCAGCAACACAGGAAGTGATGATACATTACCACAGGAAGCGTCCGTCCACAGGACCAATGGTGGAGAGGAACGTGGCAGTAACATTGGTGGGGGCCCACGCACGCCGCTGTTGCTGGATATGGAAGGCCACTCGTGCTGCCCTTGCCCGATCAGCCAAATGTAACCGGCAGTATGCTGATCGCAGGTGGGCTCCAGCTCCGAGGTATTCCATTGGACAGCAGGTGTGGTTATCAGCGGACGAGATTCCATTGAAGACGGACTCCAGGAAACTTTCACCACGCTTTCTGGGTCCATTTCCCATCACCCAAATAATCAATGATGTTATGGTCCACCTCAAGCTCCCGCCGGCGATGCAGATACATCCCACCTTCCACATTTCCAAGATCAAACCCCTCTCCGTCAGTCCTCTCTGCCCTCCCCCGAAGCAGTCTCTTCCCCCCCGGATCATCAACGGCCAGACCACCTACACTGTCCAGAGGATTTTGGACGTTCACCGTCAGGGCCGGGGGCTTCAATATCTCATCCACTGGAAGGGCTATGGACCAGAAGATAGGTCATGGATCTCTGGTTCCTACTTTCATGATAAGGGGATGGTCCGAGCCTTTCACAAGGCACATCCCACCAAGCCCAGTGGACTGCTAGGAGGCGTTGCTTGAGGGGGGGACACTGTCATGTTCTGGTGAGTGCGCTCGTCCCCCCGCCCATCCAGCTCAACTTTCATTTACTCCGAGAGCAATCATCTTCATCTGCGTGATTGGACGCACCTGCTCCTTTGATTCACCAGCGCTTAAATAGATCTTCTCTTCAATGCTTGGGTGCTGGCTCATTGGGTAAACTATCTGCTGCTGCAGTAAGCTTTGTTTCTTCCCCTAACTTGGAAAAACCTTGTAATTTTCTGCTTACCTCTTTACAGGTTGCTACCTCCTCTGTGGTATGTCTCTTGGGGTAGTTGCACACTCACCTGCCTCACCTCAACCATCACATCAGCGACCGTCTTCACCCGGTCAGACTCCTCATCTAGCTCTACTCCTGTCGTTCTGCTTTGCCACAGGTTCACTGTAAGTACTGGGTTCTTCTGACGGGTTTTCTTTTCTCTCCCACATGAGTGTAGTTTCATTATCCCATTGTTTAGTCTCCCTCCTAATCCTCTGCTCTCATCTCTTTTTCAGGCTGTGTTTTCACCTGGCGAGTGGCGTTTTTCCGTCACGGATGCGTTCTTTTGCATTAATAAAATGAATTTAAATTTGCTGTCTGTGTCACTGTGTGTTCCTCTGTTGCTATTCCCTGCACGCAAGCTGTTGATTAATTCCAATCATGACAGGAAATGCCACTGGAAAAAGAGCAAAAAGCAGAATTAACAAAATTACACTAATTAGAGAAGATGGTGTTCAGCTCGGTGGTGTAGTAGTTAGCACTGTGGCAGCACAGCAAGAAGGTCATGGGTTTGATCCCCGCAATGACCCTTCTGTGTGAAGTTCGCATGTTCTCCCCATGTCTGTGTGGGTTTCCTCCCACAGGCCAAAGACATGCTGTCATGTCCGCTGCATACCTCGCAGCAAACATATGAAATAGATGCAAGCCCAATGTGCAGTAAAGTAACATGTTTATTAACAATGGGAAAAATATACAAAATGTCCAAATAACAATCACAGTAGAAGTGAGATAAGACAACCCACTACAAGCTCCGTCAGATTAGATGAGTTGCTAATGCGCTCCAAGCAGAAAGGAGCAGGGAAAAAAGGCAAAACTGAAGACAGACTTACAAACATGGAGCGGAAAGGCTCAGAAGAACAACATAGTGCAGTCCAGGGAAACCAACAGGTAGCGAGACAGGTTGTCCATTGCTGACTTAAGCTGCCACACTGACTGGTCACACTGCCTCCCCATAAGTACACCATACACTGACGAAGGCAAGTGGACACAGCCGTGTGGCAAGCCAGTGCATGATTAATTGGAAATGTATATGTATGCATGTATGAGTGTGCGTGTGTGTGTATGTGCATGTGGTGATACCATACAGCCGGTGAATGTCTGGTGAGGAGGAGGCATGGCTGTAGGACTGGCAGAGAGCAAGGCTCAATCTGCCAGCTGGAATTAATAAGCAATAATCAAAAACCTACAGCCACAGGTCGTGGACAGGTTTGAAAACAACCCCGAACATGACACGTGGATGATAAGTTAATTGGCATCAGCTGTTGATTCTAAAATGTCCTTAGGCAGAGGTGGGTAATCCCAGGTCCAAAGAGTAAAAGTCCAATCACATATTTGTTCCAGCCACTGACTAACCCAGCTGATTCTGATAAGCACAAATCTTGAAGAGGTGTGCTTATCAGAATCAGCTGAGCTAGTCAAGGGCTGAAACAAATATGCGATCGGACTTTTACTGTTTGGACCTGGGATTACCCACCTCTGTCCTTAGGTATGAATGTGAGAGTGAATGGTTCTCTGCAATGGACTGGTGCTCTGTCTAGGGTGTAACCCCCGCCTCCCCCAGTGACTTGAAAGGGATTAAGTGGTTGAAGATGAAAGAATAAGAGAAGATAGAAATAAAGAAGAAAATATGGCTTTTAACTGCACCTCAGCAATGATGGTGGATCAGAGTCCGCTAATTTAGAAAAGCAAATGCTGCACACTGTCTGTGACTCGCAGTAGAGCATAGCAGAGAATGACTAGTTAATTGCAAAACAACAAGGACAGAATAATGTGAGATAATGCATTTATTAAATAAAACAAATATCACACATAAAATTGCTGCAGTAATAAATAAATCAGCCTGCAGCCCTTCAAGATGATCACTGCACTCTGGGGTGCTAGCTATGCCCTCAGTGGCACGAGTGTGAATATTACACCTCATGATCCTGATCAGTGACATGAAAATAGGCATAGATGGTCTGCTAGTTCCATAAAATTACATTGTGGAGTAGCCAAGCAGCTGGAGAAAAGCAGAAGTACACTTGCTATATGACCACTCTTTAAGGAACCAAGAAAAAAAAAGACTGATAAATTACACTATTTATATAAAGCAATGGCAATGAATATGTGTTTATGTAATTATTATATTTTACAAGCATTAGAGAATGTTATAGGTTAAGTTTTTTTCTCTTTCGTCCTTTCAAATATATTCCCACAAGTAATGATTTCTGGAGGCATATTAATTTTTCCTATGCGCTGATCCTTACAGGAATAACAAGAGTTAATTGAGTGTAAAGCAGATTGTACCTGCTTCAGCAAACGTATTCAATTTTAATGCAAAAATGTCAAGCACAGTTGCTCGACACCTTGATAAATCAGCTATGCGTATGTGCAACAAATGTATTTGCACTCAGTATTTTGACACCAGAAGCAAAAAATGCCTCACCTTGCATATGCATAAGGGCAAAGGTGTAAAATCCACACTGCAAGATTTTTTTCTAATATAAGTAGAGCATGCAGTGATCATTGCACAGCCTTGGTTAATTTGTTTTTGCTCTGTTTTTTTAAGCATGCTTAACACTTTGCAAATGTTTTAATACATGCAAACCTTGAGTAAATCAAGCCCTTGGTGTCCAGCTTAAAGGGGTCATTGACTGAAAAACTGTGTTTTTGTTGGTTCTTGGTCATGTGATTACTGAAAAATATCAAAACACTCACTTCTCTTAAAAAAACACACATCCTTTATATTGTTTCTGTCTCTGTTTAGCTGTTTTAACTGTTCTGGGTTTGTTCCTCTATGTCAAGAAAAGGTAATCCCAGCCTTGATACCCCCTCCCTGCTCTATTATTAGCCAGCCTAGCTGTCTCTCTGCAACTGTGTAGGTGAGCGGGGTGGAGCCCAAGCATTTCCAATGACACTGCAATAATTAAATAAAGAAAATGTGGCTAAAATATGTCAGGAACATTTCATTAAGACCTGTGGGAGCTGTCAAAATGTGGAAAAAGTGCATTCAATGACCCCTTAAAACATGACACATCAAATTCCACTTCCAACTGTGCCGATGGTGCACACATCTTGTGAACTGATCACTGTGATGCAGACACAGGAATACATTAAGTCAAATTGGGGACTCTGTGCTCTGTCAGCCAAAGACAAACTTCTATTTTGTGGAGTTTCACCCGAGATATCTTATGTAGGGGAAACATGATACCTCAGATTTCTTACAAATGCTGCATTGTTCAAAGCCTCTGTTTTTGCAGCTAAAAATTTGATGGGATATTGACAAGCACTGGCTGGGCTACTCCAATTAAGCTGAAGGACAGAAAAAAGGGATCACTGCTTTGTGAATCTCATGTCCTCTATTCGCATTTCTTCCCTAAAATTGTCACTATGAATCAATTCCAGCGCGACTGTCCTCGACACGCAACAAATAAGAAGTGAGTGACATCAAATTATTTCCATGCTGATAGATGCTACACTAGATTTGTCAGTGTTGTCACCTCTTTGGAGGGATCTTTCTAGTTTAGAATAATTGAAAGAGTAACTGACTTTTCAAATGAGTTGAGAGTTGGCATGAGCGTGTTATTTTTGCTTTTTTTTTGCTTCTTTTTTTTGTTATCATTTCATTCCCCTTCATTCAAGGGGGAAATAATCATATTGGACTGCCATGGGAAAAAATATATAAACAAATATGAAAAGAAAGGAAATGAGCATTGTGCCACATAAAATATGACTTCAAAGTCATGACACTGACAAGACAACAAAGCCACACAGATTGAGGTGGTACACACCTGAGGTTAGTGGATGTGTCATTATAGAAGAAAAATGAAACAAGGTAAAAATAAAAAGCATGGTGGCGGAATTGCTAAAGCATGAGATGTTGACTATTTTCTGTAATATTGCCCTGGATTCCCCAGAGTCAGTTGCCAAAAGAGTGGTTTTGATGAACAATATGAGTGATGCTTTTTCAAGGACATTCAGCTTCAAATGCAACATCTAGACTCTATACAAGAAACCGATCACAAACTAAAAAAAACAAAATAAATACAGATGTACCCCTACAAAGATGATGCTATAACTAAACCATTTGGCCCAAACTACAAGACACAAAGATATACAGTAGCTTTCTTGCTAGTACTTACATGATTCTTGCAAAGAGATTAAAGAGGTATGGATTTCACTTTTATTTATGATTTTGGATGCACTCTGTCAGATGAATTGCTGCAATAAACTCCCTAAACAACAATCATGGAAATCCATCTAACAGAGTATACATCAGCCAAAAACAAGACCTCTTCCCCAAGTTAATAGTTGCCAACTCCTCAGTTTTATATGATTGTGGTTCAGACACCTCCAGAGTGGCCATCTAGTGGCAGAGCATCAGCCTTACAGCTGGGGAGTCATGGGTTCAAGGCCCGACGAGGTCACAGTAAAGACAATTTTAAAACACCACTTTAACCCTTCAAGCTTGGTGTTTCGTATGAGAAGAAAGGGGGACTTTAACTCACTTGTAAACCCGTAATACATTTAAACAGGAATAGAAGGTTTTATCAACACCTTTTCAAGCTCTATAAAAGTAGGACTTTCCACCAATTTATTCCTGATATTATGATGTTACATGAATAACTTACTTTTTTATTAATTCTCCTGGCTTTTCTTGTTGCTGGAACCTGTTCTTTATGAAAGTTTAATTATTAGAATATTTCAGAATGAATTTGAAACAAATAAGGTACTTTCTTGATGGAAACACTTTATATTTAAGTATCTAAAAATCAAGAAGTGCCCAAGCCGTGCCTGTAGTATAGATTTACAGTGTTCTTTAAAGTTAAAAAATAAAGGCTGCTTCTGGGCATCTTCAGCATTTTATCTCAGAGTGATGCTTTAGTTAGTGCTAGATTATATTACTGCAATTCCTCATTATTAAGCTGTCCAAAAATGCCTTCAATTGATCCAAAATGCTACAGTCCCTCTGTGGATTGCTACCTTATAGTGGTATGGGGGTTTGTGTGCTCTAATAGTCCCAAAAGCCACTGTATGTTGTTGGTGGCTCCTTGACCCTGGTAGGGTCTCTCAAGGCAAATTGGTCCTGGATGAAGGACCAGGCCAAACATGGCCCAGTAGGTGCCTGGGAAAAAGTTACAAGGATCTAGATCTAGGTGTTTTGCAAACCAGGCAGCAGTCTGGGGTGCTCTGCTTGGACTGCTGCCCCCATGACTGGGACATCCAGATAAGCAGTAGAAGATGGATGGATGGAAATTTAAAATCCTTCTTCTCAGTTATAGTGGGCCAATAGTAAAATGCTAAAATATAATCTAGGTTCTGATTGGTAGATGAATAATAAGTCATTTAAATGGTTAACAACTGACATGTTTATTACAACTTTAACCTCTTGCACTCCGGGATGCCGCGGGCGGTCACGTCTCTGCGTCCTAGTGCGTCTCAGTGCACACTGAAAAAAAAAAGCTGCATTTCCGTTCTTCCAGTACAGACACAGCCGCGAACAGAAAGCCAAAGGAGTGTTTTGATTGGTTTAGATTTGATTGACCTCTCATTCGACTAATAAGAGCCTTAAATTGGGTTTCTGAAACCTTGAAGAACCAATGACTGAAAACCTAGCAAGAAGGACCTGCCTACCAACGACTGCAAATACAACAAGCCAATTGAAGCAGAGAAGTTCGACGATTGAAACGCGTGCGTCCCGTGCGTAAAATCTGTTTTGTCTAAGCCGCTGGGTGACACACATTGAGACCTGTGTGTAACAGTAGCGTTAGCCAGTCTTTTTTTATTACTACTGTTCTTATTTGTTTTGAAAAATCGTTCGCCAAAACCGCAATCACGAGTCCGTAAAAAACCACGAGTCCATAACAAGCGGACCATCTTAATGTTCGTTTGACAAGGAGGACAGATGTTCGCCAACGACACTGCTGTTGTGGACAGGTAAGTGTTATAAGCTAAATTATTCTTTATCAATGAAAATAGTAATAAAAATGACTTTTGACCGATCGGTAATTACAACGATGCGTCATGGCCACATGACGGACCGTTGATGGACCGTTTTTTGTGTGCTGAGCTCCTCTGTAGCGGGGGGGTGGGGGGAGTTGTTATCCTCTACATTGCAGATATTTTAGTATAATTTTTATTGCACTGTAGGTTATTTTTTCTTGTAAAAAAAGGTCACACATTTTTTACGTGGCATGCTTCTTTGTGTGTGGGGGGGCTTGTTTGTTCATTCATTCATTCATGAATGAATAAACAACCCCCCCCACACACACACACATACACAGCCCTGAGTGTCACCTTTCATTAGAGCCCAAGATGAAGCTTCTATGTTTAAGCATTCAAAAGTTATAGACGTTTTTTCCAAACCGTGCCATTTGGCACAATTTCGCACAGTTCAAAAACGCCTGGGAACAACCTGAGAAAAAAGCTGTGTAATATATTCATTTTTTGTGGTATTGTTACAAAATTTTGACACTGCTTGAAAACACTTGGTTCTACATTTCTGTGGCATTTTCCAGCCAGTATCTGCCAGCTGTGTGTTATTTGCAAGCATTTGTATCTAAAAAAACACCCAGGCGAACTTTATTTTCTTCAGATTCAGTATGTTTAGATGACTGTTACTCACTGGCAGGAGCACTTAGAGAGATTATGACTGTTTTGCCAAAAAATTCAAAGTGTTTTCTTTTAAATGAGACCAACCCCCCAAAAAAACAAAAAAAAAACAAGATGGCGCCCACAGCGGCCGCCATGGTGTATCGCTGCCCTTTAATTTTTATAATTTGTCTGTTTTTGTTCACTGATTGTGCATCTACCGGTTCATACACCCGTGAAGAACTACTAAATATCAGGACTCTCACCCCCATGGACCTTCTTCCAGTTTTTTTAGCTCCTGCCGTTGATCTGATCCATTGTTTGGCCAAAAAAGCAAGACGGCAGAAAAGAGGGAAGAGAGGAGGGATTCTCGCTCGGCTACGAAAAAGAGGCTCGCGAACAGCCTTGCCTGGCATATTTCTATCCAATGCCAATTCTCTCCTGAACAAGGTAGAAGAATTAAGACTGCTGATGCGTTTCAAGGACCTCGCTTCCTCGTCTGTCATCTGCTTCTCTGAGACCTGGCTTAATGAGAACATTCCAGATAGCGCGATCAGCCTCGAGGGTTTCCAGCTGATTCGTGCTGACCGCGTCACAGAGCTGTCCGGTAAGTCTATCGGAGGAGGAGTGTGCTTCTATATTAACAACAGCTGGTGCTCTGATGTAACGGTGATTTCCAAACACTGTTCTCCCGCCCTGGAATTTCTTTTCATTAACTGCAAGCCATTCTATTCCCCGCGCGAGTTTGCCTCATTCATTCTCGTCGCTGTGTACGCCCCTCCTGACGCGGACACGCGCGAAGCTCAGCGCGTGCTCGCAGATCACATCCAACTTACGGAGCGGAACTTTCCAGACTCCCTGGTTATCGTGGTGGGCGATTTTAACCAGAGCAATCTGAGTCACGAGCTCCCCCGCTACAAACAGTGTATTAAATGTCCAACCAGAGGAAATAACACGCTAGATCACTGTTATACTTCAGTAAAGGACACATATCGCGCTGTTCCCTGCGCTGCGCTGGGACTATCTGATCACGTGATGGTTCACCTCATCCCCACATACAGACAGAGACTGAAACTCACTAAACCTGTGGTGACCACCACAAAGAAATTGACCAGTGAAGCTGGAGAGAAACTGAACACATGCATGGAAATAACTGACTGGGGCATGTTTAAAAGAGCCACACATGATCTTAATGAGTACACATACACTGTGAACTCATATATCAACTTCTGTGAAGAGCACATTCTCCCATCGCGCACCAGGATAAGATATTCTAATGACAAGCCTTGGTTCACAGCTAAGCTCAGACGGATCAGGAAGGAGAAGGAAGCAGCGTTGAAAAGTGGAGACAGGGACTGCTACAAGGAGGTCAAATATCGGTTTAACAGAGAGCTGAGGAGAGCTAAATCTCTATATTCTGAGAGACTCCAGCAGCAGTTCACTGCTAATGACTCGGCTTCTGTGTGGAGAGGACTGAGGCAAATCACCAACTATCGGCCTCAGGCTTCTAAAGGTCAGGATGACAAAGCCCTTTGTCAAAGACTGTCCCAACACTACGCCCATTTTGACACCTCGTCAGCTGTGTCCAACTCACCCACTCCACCCAGCTCCTCTGCCTCCTCAGCCCCTAATTCATCAAGAGCGGTCCCCCCCTCCTCCTCCTCCTCCTCCCCCCCTCCCCTTGTCATCAGTGAGCAGAACGTGCACAGACAGTTCTCCAGACTGAACCCGCGCAAGGCCCCCGGGCCGGACGGTGTGTCTCCCTCCACCCTGAGACACTGTGCGAAAGAGCTGGCTCCTGTCTTCACAGACATTTTTAACACCTCTCTTAAGCAATGTCACGTGCCGACCTGCCTCAAATCCTCCACCATCATCCCTGTCCTCAAGAAGCCACAGATTACTGGACTTAACGACTACAGACCTGTAGCGCTCACCTCTGTAGTCATGAAGTCCTTTGAGCGCCTGGTCCTGTCTCACCTCAAGTCCATCACCACACCCCTCCTAGACCCGATGCAGTTTGCCTACCGTGCTAACAGGTCTGTGGACGACGCAGTCAACCTGGCCCTCCACTCCATCCTGCAGCACCTGGACTCCCCGGGAACCTACGCCAGGATTCTGTTTGTGGACTTCAGCTCCGCATTCAACACCATCCGCCCCGATCTGCTCCAGGACAAGCTGTCCCTGCTCAACGTGCCTGACTCCCTCTGCAGGTGGATCACCGACTTCCTGACGGACCGGAGACAGCATGTGCGGCTGGGGAAGTCTGTCTCAGACTCTGTTAGCATCAGCATTGGATCACCCCAGGGCTGTGTACTTTCCCCCCTACTCTTCTCCCTTTATACCAACTCCTGCACCTCCTCCCACCAGTCTGTTAAGCTGATTAAGTTTGCGGACGACACCACCCTCATCGGGCTCATCTCCAACGGTGACGAGTCCGCCTACAGGGAAGAGGTGGCCCAGCTGGTGTCCTGGTGCAGCCACAACAACCTGCAGCTGAATGCTCTGAAGACAGCGGAGATGATTGTGGACTTCAGGAAAGTCACATCCCCCCTGCCCCCCCTCACCATCACAGGCTCTCCCATCACCTTTGCAGATTCCTTCCGCTTCTTGGGCACCACCATCACCCGAGACCTCAAATGGGAGCCAACCATCAGCTCCCTCATCAAAAAGGCCCAGCAGAGGATGTTCTTTCTGCGGCAGCTGAGGAAGCTCAAGCTACCCACCAAGATGTTAGTGCAGTTCTACACGGCCATCATCGAGTCCATCCTCACCTCCTCCATAACTGTGTGGTACGCAGGAGCCACTGCCAGGGACAGACTAAGGCTGCAGCACGTCGTGCGCACTGCTGAGAAGGTGATAGGCTGCAAGCTCCCATCTCTCCAGGACCTGTACATCTCCAGGACCCGGAGGCGTGCTGGCCGGATCATAGCCGATCCTTCACATCCTGGTCACGTGCTGTTTGCCCCCCTCCCCTCAGGTAGAAGGCTTCGGTCCATTCGGACTAAAACCTCTCGGCACATGAACAGCTTTTTCCCCTCTGCCATCAGACTGCTGAACACTAAGTGACTTTTGACTCTCGTGCACTATGTACAGCAGCTCAACCAGACTCATGTCATTCATCACTGTTTTTCTGTTGCATTATTGACTGCACTATGTGGTACTTCACATTATCTGCTACATGCTAATTTTTTAAACTGCCTTGACTAGTACTACTCATTATTACTAGTATTATTATTATTACTTATTATTACTTATTTTTCTACACTTATTGCACGTTTCTAGTCCTTTAGTTTTTTAGTTTATCCCTTTTTCTCATTATGTTTTTAATGTTGCAGCATGGCACCGAGACAAATTCCTAGTTTGTGTATCACATGAACAATGGCAATAAACCTGATTCTGATTCTGATTCTGATTCTGATTCCCCATGAAGATGCTGCAAAGGGTTGAAGAACAGCTTTTGATTTACTTTGGGTACGTTATTTTTTGGCGTTTTTAGGGAAATTGACCAGAGTGCAAGGGGTTAACAAAAACTTGTAGCATCAAAATTACAGAAAAAATTAAGCTTACTTCAATACAGTAAAATTTCAAAATGCCAAATTTTCTAAGCCCCTTTAGGTGTGTGTGTGTGTGTGTGTGTGTCTGTCTGTCTGTCTGTCTGTCTGTCTGTCTGTTTGTCCCTGTTTGTTTCTGCTCACCCAATCAAAATTAAGTGCAACTAAAGGCTTGTATGTAATTTGACAGATTTTCAAGCTAAGGCTTTTTTTAAATAAACACAAAAATAGCTCAGCTTTACTGGCATTCATTCATTCATCCATCTTCCGGGTTGCGGGGGGGGGGAGGGGGGGCTGGAGCCTATCCCAGCATCTTTGGGCGAGAGGCAGGGTACACCCTGGACAGATCGCCAGCCCATCGCAGGGCCAACACAGAGAGACAGACAACCATTCACTCTCACAGTCATACCTAAGGACAATTTAGAATCCCCGGTTTTGATGCCATTTAACATAACTTGCATGTTTTTGGCATGTGGGAGGAAACCGGAGAAATCCCGGAGTAAACCCATGCAAACACGGGGAGAACATGCAAACTCCACAGATCACTGTTGGTCGGGGGTTGGGATCGAACTCAGGATACCCCGGCCAAGGCTGAGTTGCTGTGCTGCCGCAGTGCTAACCACTCCGCTACCGCGCCGCCCCTTTATCGTCAATGCAGCTGAAACTTCATTGTAATACCTCTTATGTCGGCCCAGTAGAGGTGGCAGTGCACCTTTATTACAGCCCCACTGAGCACTTTAAATAGTCGCAGTGAACTGCACATGCGCCTGGAAACTCCCGCAAGAGGGAAGTACTGAGCAATCCACCAATACTGGGTGAACAAATGTCCGTCTTTTTGCCCGTCTGTTTTCTTCGTCTGCCACTGAACAGTAAAAGTTCCTGTTCAACTTGATTGTCATTGCATTCACGTAACTCCATCACCCCCAAGATTAAAAAAGTCTGCCACCATGCTCTTCTTTTGTGTTTGGATTGTAGCTGTTCAAATTAGGTTGGTGGCTCTTGGCTGCCACCAACAGTATGGGTATATGAACTGCAGATTATTTTCACTGCGCACGCGTGTACTCCAAAACTACTGGATGGATTTGGATGAAATTGTTACCAGAAGTGGTCCTTGGGCTAGAGAGTAACCCATAACATTTTGGTGATGATCTCAAAATGCATGCCTCCGCCAAGGCTCCAAGGCATCAGCACTTGGGTGCTTTCATTATGCCTCGGTGAAACTGAGAGACAAACGGTAATCAGTTATTGCGTCTGTGTGTGTATGTAAGTGTGTGTGTGTGTGTGTGTGTGTGCGCGTGTGTGTGTTAAAGTCTCAACTCGCCAGGTAGGATGAGTGTGACTGCATTTCTTGTTTTTTTCCTTATTTGGGATCCTTGAGGATGATTTTGAGGGAATTCCAAAAACACCTGGTCACGCTACATCAGTAGTTCCACCACTATGTTCTCACTGGGTCTGGCTCACCATCAAACTCAGCAAAAGGACCTCCACCCATCCCTGGGTCCTATTCTTAACAAAAGTCAGTTTTTGTCTAAATCAGATGTGTGCAATACTCTTAGAAGCTTGAGAGTTTATATTTATTTGTGCAATTTATGTAGTGTTATGCTATAACATGTTCACTGATTATTTTATTTTTTGAAGGTTCTATTTATTAATTGTGTTGAATTTAATGGATTATGATCTTTTTTATTGATTGTTTGTTTTCCTTAGATTGTCAACTCTTATTTATTGGAATGTATGCAGTACCACTACCATTAAGCCAAGACAAATTTCCTTAGGGGAACAATAAAAGTATATTTTTTCGTATTGTATAGATAGTCGGGGAAAGAAACAAAACAAAAGTCTGTACCTATAGCATAAGGATCATAATAAATTATCACAAGCAAATTTTTTCCATTAAAATGAGCTCTCATCAGTTTCTTAATATCTTAATTCTAGTAAAATCTCCCCTTTTTAGGATTAAATACAAGGGGGGGGGTTGAAAAGTTCATAGGCTAAAACTTCATAGTGGTCAAATTTGACTAAATGTGGTTTATTTTTCAACATACAGTAGTCTCCCCTTTAGTCCACACTCTTCCATCGGTGTTGCAGTGCTTGGATCCCTGAACAATAAATCACATTTGATCAAATTTCACCACTATGAACTTTCCAGCCTATGAACTTTTCAGCACCCCCCCGCCACAACTTCAAAATAAATTTTTAGGAATTATTTATGCACCATTTTAAAAACAAAAGGTTTTCACACTAAAATGAAATGCACACTCCTGCTGCATTAAATGAGGACACATCGTACTTCATATCAACTCAAGTGCCTCTTTTTTTTAAAGAAAATGAGAAGTATGTTTTCCAGTGAAATAAATGTGATAACTGAATCCATGACATAAACACTCAGCATGAGCCAAACACATAAATGCATACCCGAATACACGAAAGAATATATTTTCCCAAACACATCAACTGGTCTCAATTCCTTTTAGCTAATCACACACCAACAATGATTATTAGCCTACTATCACCAGCCAGGTTAGCTAATTTGGCTTCAAGCTAAGTGAACTCACTGGAGCATCCACAGTAAAACTGAAACGAAAACTTCAGTGGCTGACTGTGATGTGGATCCTCAAAAGTCTGTCTGGTTGTTTCAGCTGACTTGCACTGCCTGAGCTAACTACTGGACCAATCAGTGTTCTGTGTTGGGGTAGCTGATAGTTGTCATTAATAAATTGTGCTACTGATTATTGCAGTCTTGTGTTCCAGTCAGCGGTGCAATAAGAAAAGCATGCAGTGAGAGGACAGCAGAGGGTAGGCTGTCCAAACACTCGATCAGGAGTTAGAAACTGTTACGTCCACAAACCAGGTAATGAGGATGGACAAGTTGGCTGTGCTGGAACTGAACTTTATTACAGAATTCACAGTAATACAGCATACATAGAGTGCTCGGCTCCTAACTGTGGCTTAGCAGGGCGAGTCACCAAAGAGGCCATAACATGGCCGACTCCCTTTATAAAGGTAGGTGCGATGACGACACCAGCCGGCCACGTCACCACGCCGCTCACTGCCCTAAATGTCTTCATAACATTCACCCCCCTCCCTTGGAAAAAACACAGAACACTTTATTAATTGTAACCCTCCCCAATTTAGCATAACATTTAAACTAATGGACTAGGGTCAGCGGGTGGACTGCCACTGGACCCAACGTGACTGAGTGGATTATTCTGCCACTTTGCCAGCTGCGCTTCTACTTAAACAGTACTTTTTTTTCCACAGTCTTCCAGGGGGAAGGCGGTTCTGCTGGAGGGGCCTTGTAGCGGGCCCGCAGTGGATGAGCCCCTGGAGATGCTGGGTCCCCCGGACCGGAACCAATCTTCACAATGCTGCGGCCCTGGTTCTGCGCTGCACCAGCTGACTCCTGTGAAGCCTCGCCATCTGAAGCAGCCAGTCGAATGCGCCCAAGATGGTTTGTGTGCCGTACCGAACCATCCGTCAATCTGAAGCACGTTGGTCCCAGCCACGCCACGATCCTTAAAGGCATCTACGGTCTTGCAGAAGGTGACTTTACTGGCCGCAGATCCAGTCGATACTCCGTGTGTACTCGTACTCAGTCAATCACCTGAAGAGGTGCTTTGCTCGGTCTCGCATGCCCTTGAGGTTGCAGTGATGCTATGTTTACCTCCGTTGTTGTGTTGGTCACGAACTCTTCACCCAACGCCCCTGCAGCAGTCTCTGGGGTCCAAAGCTGGTCGTGGGTACTGAAGACATCCAGCGTCTCTTCTGTGTCACTCACTGTCATGGACCCTTCACCTGTTGGCTCAGCTGTGGCTCCCGTAGACTGGTGCTGAGCAAGGATACTGAAGTGGTCCGGCTCCTCTTCTCCTTTGCCTGATGTGTTTTGTTGTTGTTGTTCCGTGTTGTGGATAACGTCTGTGCCCGATTGTTGCACCCCAAGGTTCTCTGCATGCATGGGCTCCCTCTGCTGCAACTCTGCAGCAGCCTCAGTAGTCTCCGGCTGGGCGAGGATCTGAGGCAAGTCCGGCCGCTGCTCCCTTCTGGGCAGCTCTCCTCCTGTGCGCTCGGCACGATTGGTTTCTTGTTGGCAATGAGCTTTATAATCTCCACACCACGTCATTGTCATCAATGCAAGTTGTGTCCCACTTGCCGTAGCCTGATAAATTGAGCCCATCATCTTCGGGGATGGTGAAACCCAGTTGGTAAAAGAGGTGACATCCCATTATGTTTTCACCATGTGTAGCCACTTGAAACTTGAAATTATAAACAATCTTTGATTGTAGTAGACTGTTAGAATGATTGTCCCAACGTTGCTAACTCTGTGACAACCATATCCATACAGCGCCACTGGGTTTTTTCTAACCAGGTGGTTGGGGGAAAAATTTCTTCACCATGGCCCAATTCAGTATCGACTTAACCACCGCAGTTTCGAGCAGTAGCAGTAGTCATGTTGTCCAATTCAACCATGCCATATGCTTATGAATTAATTTCAGGGCTTACCGTGTGGATGGTGGTTGTTGGTGGGCAGTGCGTCGGGGAACCACAGTTATCACATGTGGAGCCTCTCAAGACGGTCCTCCGGTCCACGGCGTTTGCCTCAAACTCCTCTGCCATGTCCCCATGCCCACTGCGTTGGTTAATGGTGACTATCCTGGTTGTTGCTGCTGTTGGCACACACCTAGCTCCAATGCTAACCGGTCCGCTGACTCCAGTTGGAACACTAGCTCGACGGTGTTAGGTAGTGTCATTTTGTTTGGTGCCGTTAGCATCTTAGCCCTTAGCCTTGGGTTGTTTGAGTGCTCAGCCAATTGGTCCCACACCACCTCATCCTCTAACGATCCAAATCGGCACATGCCAGCCAGCTGTCTCAAATCAGCAACAAATTGTTGGGTGGACTCACCAATTCCCTGTCACCTCTGGCGGAATCTTATATGGCGTGTTAGCACATTGTCTGGCATAGCAAAGTTGCTAGCTAGTGGTTCCACCGCATCTAATAGGAGTCCGTCAGAACAAGCATGTGAAAAATCTTCTGTGCCCACATCGTGAATAAGCAGCACCTGCTTCCTTCCTTTATCCAGCTTTCCCAGGTCCAATGCTGCAATGTAGGTCTTGAATGCGTCCAGCCAACATAGCCACAGGACAGGCGGTTCACCTGGGAGCTCGAAGAAAGGCCTCAGCGGTCTTAGGCACACTCCCATGATTTGCTAATTCTCGTCACCAAATGTTTTGTCCACAAACCTGGTAATGAAGACTGACGAGTAGGCTGTGCTGGAACTGAACTTTATTACAGAACTCACTGTAATATAGCATACATATATGAGCGTGCGGCTCCTAACTGTGGCTTAGCGGCGCGAGTCACCAAAGAGGCCATAACATGACCGACTCCCCTTTATAAAGGTCGGCACGATGACCATACCAGCTGGTCACGTCACCACGCCGCTCACTGCCCTAAATCCCTTCATAACAGAAACCATGCTGATATTTTCTTTATTTTTCCTCCCAATGGCTTAAAAAAGAAAGAAAAATCAACTTTCGATGGGTGAGCAAGACAGTGCTGCTGTCATCACTGGAGAAGAAGCCCAGACTGCTCATTTTTACAAGCTTACTGAACTAAGCACAACAAAAGGTGCTGGAAATACGTCACTGGAAACACTGAAGTTGGAAGATTCTCTCTCTCTCTCTCTCTCTCTCTCTCTCTCTCTCTCTCTCTCTCTCTCTCTCTCTCTCTCTCTCTCTCTCTCTCCGCTCACCCAGACTGCCTTAATGCAACACAACCTTCATGGCAAATTACTGCAGAGGAAAAGCAGCAGGTTGGCATGTTCTTTTATTCTTCTTCCAAAATATAAATAATTCCAAAAATATTTTTACGAAATAAATATTTGGAAAAACAGTCTTTATACCATACTCCAATATGGGAACACCTCTTACTTGTCTGTTCATATCTTTCGACAGACAAGAAAGAGGTGGGGGAGTCACTCAGAGTTGTCAAAGAATGCAGAGGAGAGGTGTGGGTTGGCATCTCTGTTGAGTGCAATTCTAGTTTATTCATGTGACTCATCTATACCCTGAAACAGACTTAGATAGGTGGAAGAATGTAGTGGAAAGCAAATATACAAATGTGCAATCTTCAATTTATATACAGTATGTGTTTATTTGCATTTTCTTAAAGGTCCCAGTTACTGCTCTTTTGCCAGGTTGACAGTTCCCACATCTTAATGAAATGTTTGTGACATACTTTGGTCTAATTGCCTTTAATTATTGCAGCACCATTGTGAATCATCTTTTGCAGCCTTCCTCAGAATGCCTTATTTCAGTAAAAGTCTCTTTAAATGCTCATGAGCCCCAGTTAATGCCACCCTTCTTCTTACATGACTAAAGCTGTGTTCACACCAAATGCGAACGGGGGCACAAATCCATAGAAAATCAATGGGAAGACGCGAGTACGCGTGAATTGTCGTCGTCGCGTGTTCACGTCCGCTAGCTAGCTATACTAGCAGCTAGCTAGCACAGCTAGTAAAAATAGCACACGTAGTAAAATTATCACCGTTGCAGAGTAAACTAGTTAGAAAATGAAACTGACTCACCGGGAGACAGGAGGACCAGGAATTCTTCAGCTTAATCAGGTTTTTGGAGTTATTTAGCCACAGTGTTCCGGCCACGGATGTCCTAGCAAGCTAGCAAGCTAGCTAGCAATGTAAACACGGTATCATCTGTGAAGTGTTGGAGACTTGAGGCACAATTTTCAGGTGATCCCCAGGTCGGACAATGTAAACATAAGCATGACGTTATTTTGGGAATTTCCACAGCTGGTTGAACACAGCTGCAGAAGTTTTAAAGACAACTTCGCCTAGTCTGCATCTCACTATTCATGTCTGTTGGCGTGTCTACAATGAAGTATAATGTAAAAAAAAAAAAAATCATCTGTTCGCATTTGGTGTGAATGCACCTTTAGGCTGTTGCTAATGTTAGCTAGATGCCTCCTATCTTGGATAGCTAACACAGCCTGAGCCCAGTGGTGGAGCCAGAAAGTTTTCAGTGAGGTGGCCAGGATGGACATGGGATCAGTTTAGGGTGGAGAAGAAATCAGTATTACAAGAACTTAATGTTTTTTTCAAAATAAGGGGTTATGTCACAACACTAACTCTTCAGTACTGTATTAATTGTGGCTGTTAAATTTTGTATGATTGTTGTTAATAATTTTATGTAGGGCCTTTCACTGAGGAGACATACTGTACCAAATGTCTTTGTACAATTTTGTAATGACAAAATGATGACAACTTAGAAAATCTGTTCTGTTCTTAAGTACAAAAATCCCTCTCCTGGTGGATCTTAGTAAAATAGAATATTGTGGATAAAGTTGGTTTATATAGCAATACATTTAAAACTGCTGTATATTTAATATTCAATATTCATTTAATATTTATTACAAATAGTCAAATGTTTCAATCCATTTTTAGCAGGACAAAAAAGTAAACACAACCTGGGAACTAAACTTATAAAAATAGCCAGTTTAAGAGCTGTGTGTGTATTTCTTACCTGGCAGTCATGGTGCGCTGATTCCCCATCCAATAGACTCGATGTGGCCTAGCCAGCAGCGCAGGCTCCGCTGGCTAGGCCACGTTCACCGTATGGAGGATGGCAGAATCCCTAAAGACGTCCTCTACGGAGAACTGGCGACTGGCAGGAGAGACGTTGGCCGCCCACAGCTGCGCTTTAGAGACGTCTGCAAGAGAGACATGAAGACCCTGGACATCAACACAGAGTGCTGGGAGGACCTTGCAACGGACCGCTCCAAATGGAGAGGCACCCTGACCAGACCGCTCAAGGCGGGTGAAGAGAGACTGACTGCTGCAGCAGATGAAAAAAGGACCCGCAGGAAGAACCACCACAGACCCAGCAGCACGGAGACCACCCACAAGTGCGACCTGTGTGACAGGGACTGCCATTCGCGCATCGGCCTGTTCAGCCACAGGCGGTGCTGTTCCAGCAGAGTAGACGTTTAGGATTCTCTTCCATGGTCATCATAGACCGACGGAGGCCGACAAGACTTGATGTACTGCAAGCCCTGGAACAGGTCCTGCACTGTAGCAAGGATGCCAACCAGCGAGCCTCGTTCCCATTCAATCCGGTTCTCCCTACAGCTCAGATGACAGCTCTGAGGTCAACAAAGAGGGGGAGGAGACACCGGCTCCCGAATGGACATCCAAAAATGGACAGGTCTCCCGTTCAGCCTCTCATTCAGAAATGTTCTGGTACTTTCCAGGAAATTGTCTATCCCCTGGACTGACAAGGTCATCGCCCATATCACAGATCAGGTGAAATTATGTGAGTGTCTGTTCATCACTGATGATATAATCCAGCTCATCTTGGAGATGACAAACCTTAGAGTAGACACAGTCTAAGCCTGGAGAGACCTTGACAGAATGGAGATGGAGGTGTTCCTCGGTGTGCAAGTTTTCCATTGAGAGGAGGGAGAAGAGGAGGGATTGCATTCCTGATGGAGGAGTCATTGCAGCCACCAATGCACAACAACAGCAAGTTGTTTGCAAAGTTTTTGACCAATTACGAAGTGAAATTAATTTGTTGTGGCGATATCTCTGGCAGGGTTTGAAAGGAAGGAGCTGGTGTTCCCACTTCTCCCACAGTGCCAAAACAGCAGCAAGTTTGTTGAGTCTCTGACTCAGGAGCCTGTCAGATCGGACATGGTGGCCGGGAAGATGGTACCTCCTAACTGGTCACTCTACAGGCTTAGACGGTGTGCTCATCCTGTGAGCGGTAAACCACAGCCAAAATGAGCAGACTGAGGAACACCTCCAGCTCCATCCTGTCAATGTCTCTCCAGGCTTAGACGGTGCATTTTCCCTGCAGGTTTGTCATCTCCAAAAGCTGGATTATATCATCAATGATGAGCAGATACTAGCATAATTTCCCCTGATCTGTGATGTTGGCGACAGCGTACCTTGTCAGTCCAAGGGGCAGACATTTGGCTGGAAAGTACTAGAGCATTTCTGAATGAGAGGACGACCAGGAGACCTGTCAATTTTTGGATGTCCAAATGGGAGCTGCAGTCTCACCCCCCTTTTCATTGCCCTCTGAGCTGTCATCTGAGCTGTAGGGAGAACCGGATTGCATGGGGGTCTCCCATTCTGTGTCAGTAGTATTTTTCTTGTGAGCTTCACTGGTTGGCATCCTCACTGCAGTCATCTCAAGGTTGCAGGACATGTTCCAGGGCTTGCAGTACATTGACTCTATGTTGGGTGACAAATCAGTGCGCCATGACTGCCAGGTAAGAAAAGCACACAGAGTTCTTGTTCTCGTTCCCAGGTTGTGTTTACTTTTTGTCCGGTTGTGATTTGCAACTCCAAAATTTGCTATGATGCGGAGGTGAAGTTATTAGGTCATGGGGACAAGGGGGTTCATAGTGATCTCTGCATTGACCTCTGTGTGTGTGTGTGTGTGTGTGTGTGTGTGTGTGTGTGTGTGTGTGTGTTATTGAGGGGTTTTGAACTATAAATAGAGTAAAATGTCCCCAATCCGACAGTTAAGCTAACGATAGACAGCCCAACTCTAACTGCCTATCCAGGCGAGGCAGAAATATAACAAAATAAGCCAGAATGATGCTAAATATATTATCGACTGTGAATTAATGAACAGGGTGGGACTAGGAATGTCTATTAGTGTGACTGGAATTTAAAGACAATAACTACATAAACCACACTTGGTAAGCTAACTCCCTAGTAGCACTGCTAGATCTCAAGATAAAACCTTGGGCTCATACTCTGGGCCAATAGCACGGTGATGGGTTGTAACTGATCATTTGTCAGTGACATAGGGGAGAAGACCCCAGAAGAACAAAACCTGCTATTCTGCCGAAATGTTAAAATATAATTATTTTTAAGTGAATAGAGATGCTATGTTTTTATTGCAGTGAAATGATCAAAGAAAGCCTTTTAGAAGGTTAAAACCCAGAAACACACCATGTTTGAGTGAATAGGACCTTTTTAAGTCATACTTTAATCTCAACAGCTTTTTAATTCTAATTTACTTGCCTGCAGTTGTTCTAGTTGCTCCCTAGGGTATGAGTGATTGACTATCACTGTCACCAACTATTGCATACAAGTCAAGTCAGAAAAGGCAAAATTACAAATAAAGTTCTTTTTATTTTTTGCACTTGTAAATAGCATGACACAAACATATACACATGACAGACAAAAGCGATGACACTCTCAGCCATCTCAGTATACCCTCAGACAGATCCGCGATGCTGTGTTCGGAGTGTGTTTGCCTGTGTCGCTTCATTAAGCATGTATCCAATCAGTCACACACGCGGCAGCTTGGCACGTCGCTCTTCGGTTTACTCCCGGCCTATAACCCGTCTGTCAGTCAAACGGCTGGAGTTCATTAGAGATGCTGAGAGCTGGTGACAACTCCCCACTGATCTGACCTGTGTGTACAAATGCAGGTGATCTGACCCTCCAGGTGGATATCATCGCATAAACAAAGATGCTGTGCAGCTTAGGGGGAGGAGATGGGGAAAAAAAGTGACAAAAACAGTGAGTGAAAATCCAAGAGTATCTATAAAAATCCTCTACTATGTCTGAGGTCCAAACAGCTAAATAAATAGTGGGATAATAAAGAGAAACACTGCTTTTCTGTTACTGCTGGAGGTTGGGAGAAATTAATAAGGCCCTATAAATGGGGTCTGGTTGCCAGTAAGCTGTTGCCCACAAATGTCCTTAGTGCATGTGTTGCTAAAGAGGCCATTTATTTGAAAGATCCAGCCCCAAACTCTCAGGCATCAAATAAATCTCCTAGCAATCAGAAGTGTGCTACTCTGAAGGTCAGGCATAATTTTTTACCATTGCACATTGCAGATGGCTTATGATTCTAACAGAGGACATATACGTATTCAGACATATTTAAACCCACAAATGGGCCTTTTCAAAATTGCCCTTTTCAGCTCGAATGCCGTGCATACCAATCTTTTCACTTAGTCTAAGTGAATCATGTTGGAGACTAAATGAGTTTATCATGCGTAAACACAGGTTAAGGAAAAAATCTGTTGTGTGGCAAAGAAAGTCTTAAGACTCAATTCCTTTAGTATGATTAGAATGTGAAATATTCATTGGGAAGGCTTAATAATAAATGGTGGGTATTAAAAATTGAATTAATTCACATTTCATGCATGAATTTTTAAAGGTACATTATTAAGAGAGCACCAACAAGCTATTTCATTGATGTAGTGTTGCTTTGCTGAAACTTGGGCCCCACCTTACACTCATCCATTCGCTTCCCACACACTCAACAAAAGTCTTTATGAAAGACTAACGGGCCAGTTTGACAGCAGGGGAAAGTAAAGTGCCGTCTCTCCTTCCCCCATGCCAGCATTTAGCATTAGCACATACAACTTCCCTGTAAACTGATTGCTGACAGAAAGCAAAAAAAAAAAAAAAAAAACACAACCAGGGTCAATAATTTAAGAAAGTTGAAGCTAATTTAAATCTATTACCTTCCTATGTGCATACACCGTGTCAAAGGTAAGGCCGGAGAAGAATTTATCATAAGATTCATAGTCTGGAGAAAGAGAATTACTTTCATGACACATCATAATTTAATACTTTTTGAGGAACTCAGCACGACTTTGCCGGGCTGATGGAGGGAGGGAAGGAGGAGGAATTGGGGAGAAAAAAAAGGAGAGAGATGGAGAACGAGAAGGATATTAAATTATGGAACACCTTAACAGAGCAATCTGTCTTTGAGCGGCATGATTGCCTTACCACTTTGGATGGATGATAATCTGTTTGTATGAGCTGTAATAGGTGGATGGTGGTGTTCTGGTCTGGACCGAAATGGATCACAAATGTACTACATCTAACAATGAGCTTCCGTTTTGACTATGTTAGGCTTAATTTATGAGGGTCCTCTTGTTTAAATCTATAACATTTATGTTTAACAGTTTATTCACACTCACACATCACACATTATCAACAGCATGAATGAATGTTCATTTTACATTAAATATTCTTAAACATTGGCGGTATTAAGAAATCATTAGTAAAAAGCTCCCTTCTTTTAAGCATTTTCGATAAATTAAATACGTATATCGATTTTCACAAAACAAATTAAGATTTTAGTTTATTCAAAAGTTCTGTTGAATAGTTAATCACTGATTTTGTCATGAACTGGGCAGAAAGGCAGATCCAAACGCTGAATTGTTTCATGACATTTATTAACCAAAAAAATTCAAAAAGTGCATTAACATAAAAATACAAACAAAACAACTAACAAGCATAGCACTCCAGAGCATGGAAAGCTCTGGAGGGAAGGAGAGAGGATTAGTCCAAAGTTCTTTGAAAAATAAACAATGCACACAGGACACTGCTATCCATGAAAAGGCAACAAAAACAACTTACAAGGTTGGCAATCCAGAGCAGGGCATGCTCTGGGGAAGAGAGAGGAATACTCCAGGGAGAAAGTCCATGTAATGCTGCCGCAGTGAAACAATGAACTTGCAGAGCTTAAAGTGCTGATGACTCATTTTTGACTTGCTCTAATTTTTCAACTCATAGTACAATATGATGAAATAGGTTGGTCTGTGCAGTTCTAAGACAAACAGGCTTTTTTTCACGCAAATATTCAACGTTTTCATGAGCGCCACGTCACCAATTATGTCAGTGGCTGGAAAACCCTGCTGCCATGTAGCCACGTCATTGGGAGAACACAGCGCTTGGCTGCTCATTGTACACACAGGATGGAAGCGGTTGAAAACATCGACGATGGTGCTCGCCACAGCAGCAGCAACACACACGGCAGGGGAACACCGAGTGTTATTCTTTTGTTACAGATATTGCAACAAATTATTTGTTCATAAATATAATTTATTTAAACCCGATTTTTCAATAAAATCATAGTAGTGTATTCTCTGTGGCTCAGGCATCGGGTTTATTATGAATTATATTTTGAGTTCTTGTTGTTTTTGTTTTGTACATGTGTTTTATGTGCATTTTGAGCCACTTTCAGGTGGGCACTGTCCAAGATTTTCCGGTCCGAATACACGCGCCCTCTCTCTTTGACAGTCAGCTGTTCTTGGTTTGTGTGCACCATCTGCCGTGTTGTCAGCCAGCCAATATTTCCAACACTATCACGACGTGTTAGCCACTCCACACAGCCGTGGTTCTGTTGCGCCCCTTGAAGCGATGTCGGCCCTGGGGCACAACCATGGTTAACACGTCTCCTCTCCATCTTTGCTGGGCGATGTCGGCCCCGAACGCCAACTGTGGGTGTTTCTGTTTATTTTTGTGGGTCTTCACCTTTTTGGGAACTGTTGTCATCATTCTTATGTTCAATACATGTGCTGTGGTGAATTCTGCGTGTAAATCCATTCATCATGACCCTCCGTGCTCTCTTACACAGGGCAGGGAGAGGGAGGATGAAATAACGACGATTTGTGTGCAGGGTTCACCACAGCACATTTAATACAGAAAGACTGACAGTTCCCTGAAAGGTGAAGATGTAAAAGAAACACAGACACACTTGCTGATGACGTTCGGGGGCCGGCATCGCCCAGCGAACAAATGAGAGGAGACGTGTTTGCCACAAGTGCGCCCCAGAGCCGACATCGGTTCAAGGATGCACGAGAGCCACTGTGAGCATGGAGTGACTAGCGCGTCGTGAGAATGCTGAAAATACTGGGAGACAAACAGCACAGATGACAATACTATGGACCATCAGTGCATGACTGGCAAATGGCCGCGAAGTACACGCACTGCTGGTGATGGTGTGATGAGAAGCACCTGGGCGAGGACCGGGAAACATGATCAGCAGGAGTTTGAATCAGCTGGTGATAATGAGAGAGGGGACGTGGCCAGACTGGTGCGATGTCAGCATGGGATCACAGAAAGTAGGTCAAAGCTAAATCTATTAATCCTTCCCCTTTTATGCAGGAGCAGTGCACGAGGAGGCTTATGACAGTTGGAGCTGAAGCATGTGATGTGGTCTTTCACGGCTTGCTGTTTATCAAAGCCTGTGACACAGCACGAAGGCACAGCTATAAAATTAAAACAAGAAACCAGAGAAACTGTGAGCTACAAAGCTGCTGTCATTCCAGTCAACAACACCAGAGTCCGTTCTCCCGCTTACGTCATGGGGGTGCCGCCCTTTATTCAGTGGGCGGCACCACAGTCCAGTCAGCGGCTGCTGTTTTCTGATGATAACTAGTTTATGCAGGCACGGTTGTAAATGTTATATTGATCATCTACAATGACTTTTGGCTTTATACAACATCCTAAAAAATGTCAAAATCGTGTCATCAGCCCTTTAAATACTGGGCAGACAAATGAGCAGCAGGTGTGGCTGAGCAGGCAGGGTGACCTAATTAACAATCATTCACAGCTGAGAACTGGGGCAGACTGCAAGTGAATGGTGGGTGCCTGGGAGAGGAAGAGGCCCATGTCATACTACCAAAAATAACAGAACCAAACCAGAAAATAATAACAGACAGAAAAATAATCAAAAATACATAAAGAGTCTGAGCACAGCTCAGACACAACAGAGCCCCCCCCCTCCCGAAAGGGTAGATCCCAGACACCCCAAGGTAACACCACAGAATCCCCCCCTCGCCCCCAAGAGAAGGGAATGACAAAAGCTACCCCGGGTGGGAGGTTGGGGGAAAACAGGTTAGGTGGGAACTAAAGGCTAGGACCCACTCAGGACCACACCCACGCTACACCGGGTCCTTGGCCCCCTAGGCCAAAGAACCCAGCTGTTCGGGTGGCCGGCCAAAGTCCCAGGTCAGCCGGACGGCAAGATGGTATGAGTCGGGTGGCCTGCCAGAGAACAAGGACCACCCCACCCAGCGGCTCAGTCTATCGGGCGGCCAGCCTGAATTCTTTAGCCACCAGGGCCACAGAAGTGACCCAGGAGGCAGTCTTCCCATAGAAGGACCCATAGCGATGTTAGGCAGCGGTGAAGGAAACCCGATGGTGTCAAGCAGAGGTGAGGCAGCCTCGACACCCTCGACGGTTCCAGACTGGAGCGCTGCAGTACCCTCAGTGGCTCCGGGCTGGAGCACTGCAGCATCCTCGGTGGGCTCGGATGGGCCAATGCTGCACCCTCGGTGGCTCCGGGCAGGAGCAACACCTCACCATCATGGCTCCGGGCAGGAGCATTGCAGCACCTGCGATGGCTATGGGCTGGAGCATAGCTGCAACCTCGGTGGGGGCCGAACTGGCCCATTGCTGCACCATCAGTGGAGCCGGGCTGGACCAACGCAGCACCCTCAGTGACCTCAGCCGGAGGGAAAGCAGCACCCACGGGGGTCCCGGGCTGGGACGAAGCATCCACAACAACCTCAGTGAGAGGATCTGAACCCACGATGGCTTCAGACAGCGAGCCCGGACCCACGGAGACTTCTAGTTCAGGTCGATCTTCCCCGGCAACCCTGGGAGAAGGCTCAGGAAAAACAAGCAGAAAAACGTTGTTAGGGTCGCCGGCAGCGACAGAGCCCTGGCAACGTGAGCTCAGGTGCAGCTGATGGCTGCACCTTACTCTCCTCCCCATGAGCTAGGCAAGACCTCTCCAATATAGAAAATAATAGGAACAGAAGAGGGCACTTGCCTGAACTCGAGCTCCACCGCCATCCAGGACTCCGTCGATCCTGGCAATGATGGTCCGGGCTCAGTCCTCTGAAGGTCAGGTTGTGACTCTGCTGTGGCAGCCTCCATAGCAGGCATGATGGTGTTGGCAGTCTCATTTCCTCCAGATGAAGTGGACCACGTAGGTGGCTCACCCGGCGTGGCTGCTGGGGGTCAGCTCTGTGCTGGCACTGGGATGAGATCCTCCAGGGCCACGAACCCCTCCATCGTCCGGCGGCTCAGTTCTGGGACCCGTGGACACTCAGGAACCACAGGAGGGGACACGGAGAGGACAGGTGAAGATTTATAAAATGCAGCAGGTGGAGGGAACTCAGGGGACTGCAGACCCTGAGTCTCCCTATCAGGGATCAGGCAAGGCATATTGTCATAAAATATAGTGGAATGAAATGAAACTTGCCTGCTCTCCTGGTGGGCGATGGTCTCTGCTGCAGCAGGTGAGCAGTAATCCTTCTCTCTGTCTATGGTAAACCTAGGCCCCTCAGTGGATTGTGGAGGAATTGCCCCTATAGATGTGGAAATGGGCGTAGCCGGGGAAACCCTGGAGGACCTCTCGGTAGCAGGAGGAGGTGTCAAGGGGACGGAAATTATGGAAGCAGTGGAGAGAGTGCAGGCTGGGGCTGGCGAAACAGCTGGCAAAGGAGGAGAGAGAAGTGGCTCTGCTGTGGGAATTGTCAAGTTTGACCTCTGGAAAATGGCTGCCAAAGAGGAGGAAGGTTTCCTCCGACGACGGCATCGCCATGGGGCTGGTGACGCACATGCTGAAACTGGAGATGCAGCTGGCGATTTGGGAGGCGGAAGCATAGGTTTACTGTACAGACGACGATGCTCTGGAGTCGAGGAGAGCTCCACCTCCAGTTCAATCGGTAAATTCATCTCCAATTCATGAGCCAAGTCAGGGAGAAGCCATGGTTTAACCTCCAGGCGGAGGTCGGTCTCAGCCAACAAAGCCTCCCTGGGCTCTTCCAGTTCCTCGGTCGATGGAATGGGCCAGGGCTCGGGAGAAGAAGGAGGCGCAGCCGCCGGAGAGTGGCGAGAGGCTCAAGGTTTCTTCTTGTGTGAGCGCTTGCTTTATGTCGGCACAGGTGCTGGCATTGGAGTAGCCTTCCCCTTTTCATCGCTCGGTTGTGAAGGGAGGAATATGGAGAGGAGCTCCGGGTGGTCCCACAGGCTAGGGCATGCCTCAAGCACCTGCACCGCGCCCTCCAAACACTCTCGGGCTGCCTTGGGGGTACGAGAGGCTTGAACCTGTAATAAGATTCCCTGCAGCACCCTTACTGTCCACTGCTCCATCTCATTCAGTCCCATGGTGAGCTTTTCCGAGAACATGGTGAACTCCAATCACGGGTAAGTAAAGAAAAGACACAAAATTGGTGAATAATGTCCACTAAAACAACAGCTTGATCATATTAGTCTGGTGACAGCATTCTGTCATGAACTGGCCCCTATGGGGCAGAAAGGCAGATCCAAACGCTGAATTGTTTAGTGACATTTATTAACCAAAAAATTCAAAAAGTGCACTAACATAAAAATACAAACAAAACAACTAACAAAAATGGCGCTCCAGAGTAGTGATGGGAAGGCAGGCTCTGGAGCGTGCTCCGAGCTTATCCAGGAAATATTTGGCGAGGCGCATTTCGAGGCTTGCATCGTGCCGTATGTGTTGACGTCGGAACACCTGACTGGGTCAGGAAGCCGTTCATGATTTTGCATGCAACATGAAATAAAGTGAGCAGCTATACCCAGTGGAAATCCCCGTCCCTCACGTTTTGTCTTGTCATGTTTGACTGTGTAAGGAATTTGTCATAACCAATTTCCACATGGAGGCAGCAGCAATAAGACGGACTTCTTCTTCTTCTTCTTCTTCTTCTTCTTCTCTCGGTTACTGGCGGATAGCAAACAAATGAAAGGTGCATACCTCCACATACTGTACAAGAATGTGTAACATTATGTCATCTGAGCTTGACCCCTAAATTCTATGACTTAATTCTGTGTTATTTAAAAAAGAGGAAAGAGCCCTTCTCGTGATTCTTATTGCCTATTCATCTCCATCTGTTCCCAGAATCCCAGTCAAAACCCATTCCCTACCGGCCTCTTGAACTTCATTTTCCATTATCTGTCTTTCATTTCCGTATTTGTGACAGTGTAATAAGATGTGTTCAACATTTTCTTTTACTCCACCTTCTCTACATTTTTCACTTTCGCTTTTCCCCATGGTGAATAAAGTGCCGTTTAAACCTATGTGATCCAGTCTGAGTCTTGCCATAATAATGTCTTCCCTCCTTTTGGTTGTTATGAAATTCTTTATTGCAATAGATTTTTGTATTTTGTAATACGATCTACCTTTATGATCTTCATTCCATCTTTTTTGTTATAGCTCAGTTCCTTTTTTCTTGAATACTGCTTTCCCTTCACCTTTTCCAAGAGACAATGGTATAGCTATCTCTTTTCCAAGAGTGCTCTTCAGCCTTGGTCTTTTATACCCAGGGTGGTGGCGGAGCTGGAAAGGCGGAGCCACCACCTTCATCACACAATAATATAATATTTCAATATATTGTGGGGGACCCAGTTAGTACGTTCTCTACTCATACTGAATGGCACGGCAGGAGGAGATGTGTAAGAGCTGAGAAACGGATATGCAAGGCAGTCTATGGTTTTCGCATGAGAATATGCATTCTCCTCCGGTCTGCATAATAATGCGCCGACTGGCAGGGTGACAAAGGGAATTGTTATTGTAGATGTATGTGTGTTAATGCAAACAGTGACAAAGTGAATTGCCATGGTAAATGTATGCATGTTAATGCAAACACCCCAGGTCGCTGGGCGAGTTGTATGATATAAAAAGAGAGGTGCCCGTGACCTGGTTTTAGGCTTCTTATTCTTGTTGATGTTAGAGAGAGATTAATAAAGTCTGCTCTGCTCCAGCTACCGCCTCGCCTGATCATTCCTCTCTCTACACTGGTGACCCTTGATGCACAATGGAACTCAAGGCAAACACCCCGGAGACAACCCGGATTGGAGGTGCCAGCACCACGTGCGCCATTTCAGTCAAACTCCCAGACGTTTGGCTACATGACCCGAAGTCTTGGTTCCTCCACACCGAGGTCCAATTCATGCTCCAGGGAGTGACGGCAGATGACACCAAATACTACTACGTGGTTGCAGCGCTGGATGCACGCACAACACAGCAGGTGGCGAGCCTGCTCCAACAGCCCCCAGCCCACGACAAATACGATGCTCTCAAAACAGTGCTGACCCGGCGCTACACGCTCTCGGACTGCGAGAGAGCAGAAAGGCTTCTGATGCACTCCGAGTTGGGAGACGGGTCGGCGGTCGAATTAATGGAGAAGATGTTGGCGTTGATGGGCACAGATGACGGACATTTCTTCTTTGCCCACCTTTTCCTCTGGAACCTCCTGACAGCGGCCAGAGCGGTCCTTGCCAATTCGCCGCTGCTGGCCACATGCAACTACCAGGCGCTAGCACAAGAGGCAGATCAGATTATCCTCACCACCAGAGATTTTGCTGGGAATGCAGCGGCGTCAGAACCCAGCGAGATGGCCAGTGGAGGCGAGGAGCCAACGACGGTGGCCGCAGCGGAGGCCAAGAAGCACCGGAGAGACACGCTCTGCTTCTACCACCTCCGTTTTGGAGAGGACGCACACTGATGCGTGCCACCGTGCCACTTCAAGCGCTTGGGAAACCCCAGGGCCAGCAGTTGGTAGCAGCTGCGACCGCTGGTGACACAAACAAGCTGCTCTATGAGACAGACTCACGCTCGGGGAGACGGTTACTCGTGGACTCCGGCTCTCAAAAGAACCTCATCCTGCCGTCCTACGCAGACCAGCTGGCGGGAAGTAGCGGCCCCGAGCTGGCAGCCGCAAACGGCTCAGACATTAAGACTTTTGGTGAGAGGACACTGACTATATCCTTGCACGGCAGTACAAACCAATGGACATTCGTCATAGCGGCATGTAACTTCCCCAATTTGGGCGCTGATTTTTTGTGTGCATACGGACTATTAGTCGATGTGGCTAACAGATGCCTGGTTAACACAATGTCTTTTGATTCTCTGCCCTGTACAGTTTGAGGAGCCGGGTCCACAACACTAGCCAACATCACAGCTCTAGGGGTAAGTTTCACACACTACTCACCCAGTTCCCAGCACTCACGGTTCCGACGCTTTCGGCGGCCGTCACTAAACACGGGGTGGAGCACTTCATTACCGCCACGGGGCAGCCCATTTTTGTACGACCTCGGCACCTGGACACAGCTAAACTGGTCAATGTGCGCGAGGAGTTTGCCAGCTTGGAAAGGTTGGGCATCATCAGGCACTCAAACAGCCCATGGCCATCCTCGCTACATATGGTGCCTAAAGCCGAGGGATCGTGGCGACCATGCGGAGATTTCCGCAGATTAAACAACGCCACAGCACACGATCGCTACCCAATCCCCCATATTCAAGATTTTTCCGTTCACCTCACCGGGGCACGCATTTTTTCCAAGATAGACCTGGTCCATGGTTACCACCAGGTCCTGGTGCGTGCTGACGACAAACCCAGAATGGCAATAATAACCCCGTTGGGTCTTTTTGAGTTCTTACGCATGCCTTTCGGGTTAAAAGGCGTGGCGCAGACATTCCAACGCATGATGGATGTGGTGCTGCGCGATCTGCCGTTTGTGTTCGTCTACCTGGAGGACATCCTGGTGGCCAGCGCATCCAAGGACGAACATGTAGCCCACCCCAGCACAGTTTTCCAGAGGTTGGAGGAGCACGGGTTAATAATCAACCCGGCAAAGTGCCAGTTCGGGGTGACGGGAATTGATTTTTGAGCCACCGCATCTCACCGAAGGGTGCAATACCCTTACCGGACAAAGTGCGCGCAGTGGCAGATTATCCCCAGCCTCAGACGGTCAGGGCACTGCAGGAGTTTTTGGGGATGGTTAACTTCTACAACCGTTTCCTCCCCCGTGCAGCCCAGCTCATGCAGCCGTCGTACACCGTGCTTAAGAAATGGAAACCGGCGGATAGAGTCGACTGGACTCCTGAGCGAAAGCAGGCGTTTTCCGAGGTCAAAACAGCTCTAGCAAATGCCGCACTACTGGCGCACCCAGACCCGGCGGCTCGGATAGCGTTCACTACCGACGCCTTGGACGTGGCCATAGGGACCGTTGTGGAGCAGTGCATCGCCGGTTCTTGGCAGCTGCTCGCTTTTATAGCAGGTCTTTGCACGACAATGAGCGTAAATACAACGCGTTTGACAGGGAGTTACTGGCTCTCCACCTGGCCATATGCCACTTCCAGCTCTGGCTGGAAGGGCGCACCTTCACTGCGTTTGTGGACCACAAGCCGCTAACGTACGCTAAAGCCAAGGTTTTGGAACCATGGTCAGCCGAGCAGCAGAGACAGCTGGCCATGATCTTGGAGTTTACGACCGATATTCAGCACGTGGCCGGTAAACTCAACGTGGTGGCAGACTGCCTCTCACGTGCATTAGTGGCCCCAGTCTACCTAGGGATAGATTACATGGCCATAGCCGCTGAGCAGATTGGCGATGTGGATGTTTGAGCACTCCAGTCTGGACCAACAGGGTTAAGGCTGGAGAGCAGAGTACCGCAAGGCGCCTCCGCGTTTTTGAGTCGGTTAACTCCCTGGCACACCCAGGAGTGCGCGTGTCAGTCAAAATGGTGGGAGCAAAGTTTGTCTGGCCGAGCCTGCGCAAACAGGTGAAAGAGTGGGCTGCAGCCTGCGTAGCGTGCCAACGAGCCAAGGTGCACAGGCACAAAAAGGCCCCCCTTGAGCCGTTCCATGTCCCGGCTAAGAGGTACGACCACGTTCACATGGACCTTGTGGGCCCCTTCCTGCCATCGCAGGGGTTTACGCACCTCCTGACAGTGGTGGACCACACCACGCGTTGGTCCAAGGCAGTCCCGCTAGCTTCCACCGCGTCCGCAGAAGTTGCACATGCTTTTTTGATGACATGGGTGGCATGTTTCGGCGCCCCTTCGGATATCACGTCCGACTGGGGCCCACTGTTCGTTTCCGACCTCTGGTCCATGATGGCCCAGAGCCTGGGCGTCACAATTCATCGCACGACCGCGTAAACCCCCAGGCCAATGGGTTATGCTAGCGTTTCCATAGGTCACTTAAAGCAGCACTCAGGGCTTCACTTACGGATGAAAATTGGGTGGACCGGTTGCCGTGGGTTCTATTAGGGTTGCGTTCAGCACCAAAGGAGGATTTGGCGGCCTCCCCAGCAGAGCTGTTTTTTTCCCAGCTGCTGCAGCTCTCTGGAGACGTTCTCTACTCAGACTGAATGGCACGGCAGGAGGAGATGCGTAAGAGCTGAGAAACGGATATGCAAGGCAGTCTTTGGTTTTCGCATGAGAATATGCATTCTCCTCCGGTCTGCATAATAATGCGCCGACAGGCAGGGTAACAAAGGGAATTGTCATTGTAGATATATGTGTGTTAATGCAAACAGTGACAAAGGGAATTGTCATGGTAAATGTAAGCATGTTAATGCAAACATCCCAGGTCGCTGGGCGAGTTGTATGGTATAAAAAGAGGTGCCCGCGACCTGGTTTTAGGCTTCTTAGTCTTGTTGATGTTAGAGAGAGATTAATAAAGTCTACTCTGCTCCAGCTACCGCCTCGCCTGATCATTCCTCCCTCTACAATATAACATTTCTCCCCCCTGCAGAAAAATCCAAAACATACACGCTAATTAGGCTCTCCCAAATTTAGTACCCAAGTCACACTCCATTGACAAACAAATAAAATAAGCCTATCCATGCACACAAAAAACTAAAACTAGAGGGGGACAAGTGGACTGCTGTCCCTTCTCCACACGGCTAGACGGATTTTTCTGCCGTCTTTGAGGCTAAAGGGTCCATAACTAAAATAATGCCGTGTTCCTAATATAAAGCCAAAACAATTCCATGAACTTATATACACAAGAAGAAAAATTTCAATGTATCAAACACACACAACCAGTTAACATGGGCCTTCATACACCACTATAACATCCCCAATAATACCACCCCAACCTGGGCAAACCCACTGTAATACACACTCCAACACATGGTGAAACACACATTACATGGGTATTTTTTTTTCACATGGGTACCTGTTATAGCAGTCCAACATGAGAAACATGCCAACAACATAGCCCGACATAGCAATTCCACATTTAACCCAATCTATCGCCCCTTGCTATCGTACAGCCTCGATAGAGAAGCCACCCCCTGGGGGACTCGCTTGCTTTATGTCTGATAGGGTCCCTATCAGAGCTCCTTCGTTTCTTTGTCCCTGGAGAAGAGCCACGTCAGGGCTCCGACACCTCATTCTCGTCAGTAACGTGCCGCAGCTCATTGGGGTGTCTCCATGAGTCATCTGACAGCCGAAGGTACCCGTCTTCCCGAACAGCCACCACCTTCAGCCGCTCCTGGTCATCACGTCACTTCCTCTTCCCGCGGGCACCTCTCAGTCGAGCCTCTTCCCTGGGTTGAACCATGCCACCGACTCTTAGAGAAACTCTCCTCGACTTCCTATGTCCACGCTGTCTCCCACGGGCTTCATCAACAGGCAGCGCCACACCGGCGACCCTCTGTGAAGCCCGACTTGGCCTACAGTGTTCCTGTGTGGCACACCGATTACCCATGCCAGCTGGTCCAGCCCCACTCTCTTTCATTTTAAACTTTGGCATAGCCGTTCCAGCCCCGTGCTTCTCGGTGTCTCCAGGCCGAATCCCGGAAGTAGAGGGGGTCGCCTTCACAGCTTCACCCTCCATTGCGGGCGCTCCACCGTGCCGCTCAGTTCCCTCACCTAGGGTAACGTGAGCCCTGGCACTGGAACCCTGATGGCCCTGGGTGGAAATTGTCCTGTCCATCTCCCAGAATTACCAAGTACCGTCCCCAACCGCATTGTCCACCACTCGCGGAACCAGCCTTTCCCACAAAGCATGGCCGGACCATTCCTCTCCGCTGCTGCTGGTGATTGAGAAGCCCAGTCCATAAAACAGATCGCAGCCCATCACATTTGACCCACACTCGGTCACCACGAACTGTATATTGGACACCACCACTATCTTGTACCTCGCCGTCAGCTCCAGCGAACCCACGATGGACAGTCTATTACTGCCATACCCACAAAATGGCGTTGACAGACCTCTCACACAATGGTAGGGGAAATAGCTCTTCACAGTAGACCATTTCAACACGGACCTCATCGCGCCAGTGTCCACCAACAACGGCACGTCCTCGCCGTCCAATATAAAAGTCAAATATGTACGGCCTTCTGTCCTTGGTGATACAGTGTGAATAACCATAAGAGTCGTGGCAGGGGAATCCATTTCACATCGTCGCTCCCCTCGCTCAAACCTCTTACAGGCCCTTGCGGAATGATGTAGGAGTCCACATTTGCCACATCATTTGCCTTTTGCCGGACAGTCTCTCGTCTTGTACCCGTGCTTGGTAGACCCGCAGCCAAAACATCTTGGCTACCCCGGTGCGGACCTAATTTTTATAGCGGTACCGTATTCTTCATCTTCCACGCTATTATCGCTATCCAGGTCTACAGCCTGCGCCGCTGATTGTGAGTTGGGCTGCCCCAACGCTGTTCTCTCACAAAGGTTCCTTGACAGTTTATCCGCTGCTTCAAACTGCTGGGCTATCTTCACTGCTTCGGCCAACATCAGCTCACCGGAATGCATAAGGAGTCTTGACTGTGCTGCTGCACAAAATGTGTGCTGATCACAGACCATTTCTTCCTCCAAGGTCCCAAACTGGCAACCCCCAGCCAGTTGGCTCAGGTCAGCAACGTGCCACCCAAAAATAGCGTGCCATTAGCCCAACCACATCCTCAAAACTGTCGCTCACTCCGAGTGTGCTAAGAATGCGCTGTCCCTCCATGCCAAGATTATGGACTAAAATTGCTTGTGCATGCAATTTCTCCCAACTCACCGAGGTTCAATGCCACCAGAAAATTCTCGAATGCAGCAAACCACCTCTCCAACGGCCCCGATGGCTCACCAGGAAACTCCAGAATTTCTGGAGGAAACTCCAGAAATGGCCGAATGCCTGAAATGCCTTTATCCATTCTTTTATCCTCATTGCCAAATTTTATGTCCATAGTCCATAACCCAATGACGAGACTGGAGGTGCAATAGAACTGAACTTTGTTATAGAACTCACAGACACAGAGCACTCCCGTACAGGCAGAGGTGAGGGTCAGAAGAGACTATGTCTCTATGAGACTATGGTCTTTTATATCCAGGGTGGTGGCAGAACTGGAAAGGTGGAGCCACCACCCTCATCACACAAAAATATGATATTTTAATATATAACAATGTCCCCACCAACCTGGAAAAAGAGAGAATCCCCCCCACACCCCATAATATCATCATAACATTTTCTGTTTCATGTTATCACTCTATTAAAGCAAGAAATCTGTGTGTGTGTGTGTGTGTGTGTGTGTGTGTGTGTGTGTGTGTGTGTGTGTGTGTGTGTCTGTCTGTCTGTCTGTCTGTCACATTTATAGGACATCATAGGATGGCCTATGATCTCTGTCTGACTATCATAGGACGTCCTATGAATTCAGGCATCATAGGACTTGCGATGCTATCATAAAGATATGATGTCTATATGACGGCAGATTTGATTGGCGGGTGCCACCCACCTTACAGGTGCATTACCACCACTGATGTGATTATCATCACTCTATATCTTTGTAAAAGGAGTTCTTATAAGGAGTTCTGAAACTCATGATGCCTAGACTAATGTGTTGTTATGATGTCACATGGCTCAAAATTGGCAAGGTGAATAAGTCACAGGGCCAGTCTTTACACCGCGTTTGTGTTTTCTGCATAACAGATTTCTGCAGCCATGGCCAATTCTACGTTGCCGTGAGCAGAGCTGCAGATCAGGCAGTCTGCATATTCTTGCTCAAGATGAAGCAACTAAGCAAAAACGTTGCTTTCTCAGCAATGTCGTTTTTAAAGAGGTGCTGACACAGTAAAAATGTGTAACCTTGAAGAATGCCGGTCTACACTACAAATGTGTAAAATGCCAAGCAAAGCGCTGATTTTCTCCAGGTGCTCCGGTTTCTTGGTTTCTACGGGCATGCACGGGCCTTCCTGAACAGGGTTGAAAGCCACTTTTTGCTCAGATCTATTTTCATGATCCTGCCCATGAACTGGAATTACGACGCACCTATCCCTCAACCAGTGGTCTGAACGAAGAAGAAGAAGACCCACCAGATGGAGAGCAATAGAATGAGGGGAACTGCTACACGTCAGAAAAGATGCCATGAACATGAAACACCTCAGGTTCCATCAGTATGCCACAGGTATGGCTGTGAACAACACAGCCGTCTGAGACAGGAGGAGACCCTTCAGCAACGGGCATGCAGAAATATTTGCTTATACTTGGTTTCTACAGGCATGCATGGGTATGTACTATTATAGCTGAATGAATGCATTGGAAGCAAGCGTGAATATGCTGAATTCTCCTAAATTCACAATGTTTTCTCCTAAATTTACAACTTTTTCTGTCATGATGCTGAGTGCGGGTCAGTGCCGTGCTTGGGTCCCCTGGTTGCTTCTCATTTTTTGTATATGTAATTGTGCTTGATTTTCTTCCATTATGGCTTGTGCTTTTATTTTGACAGCGCCACTATGTTACTTTCTCCTGTCAAATCTGTGGGTTGTCCCAGCTGTTTTGTTATCTCTGATTACTTTCTCACTCATGCATCCACACCTGATCCGCATTTGGTTTTTCCCTGTCTTATTATTTAAGCTCGCTTCTGGGGTTTATTCCTCGCTGCGACCTCACCTTGTGCAAACAGGAATCCCCCTGTCTGATTCCTGTCTATTCTCAGCTCAGTACTCAGCCCTGCCTGTATAATTGTAAGTTTCCCTTCATGGTTTTTCCGTTGTGTCTTTGTAATCTGTAAATTAGTGATGGCCAAATGAGGCTTTCTGGAGGACTTGAGGCCTTTCATCAAAACGGTTCACATAGACAAGGCCTCATGTGGGACTTCATTTTCTCTACCAGGCCATCTAGTGGACAAAATGTATACAACATGCTGATTTTTACAATGGTATTGTTGGTTTAATGTATATATTTTTTTCAGTTTGAATAAATGTGCTGTCTTTTAAGAAATATCAATGATAATAAGGCAGAAAATAATAAAACTGAGGTGACTACAGTGAATGTGCTTGTGCTACT
The DNA here is from genome assembly GCA_020510985.1 of Pholidichthys leucotaenia. Lineage (NCBI taxonomy): Eukaryota > Metazoa > Chordata > Actinopteri > Cichliformes > Pholidichthyidae > Pholidichthys > Pholidichthys leucotaenia. The sequence continues at coordinate 159,889,181 of CM035836.1, forward strand.
TATCCATTTTTTTTTAAAGAAATAACTTTTCAACAGTCATACTGTCTTTCTCAGTACATTCATCTCTGTCCTTATTGTCATGCAGGGCACAATAGTGCCTCAATATAATGATGTGTTATTGTTGTATCCAAGCTCTTTGAAACACAACAGACACTTCACTGTGCAAATAAAAATAAATTATTAGAATACCTCAGCTGGAACTTGAACCCCAGCTTCCTATTTGCAGGAGAGACATTTTACCTCTAAGCTATTACTTAATCATGAGCAGGTGAGGCTTTCTTGAACACTTGAGCCTTTCATCAAAATGGTTCACATAGACGAGGCCTTATGTGGAATTTCATTTGCTCTACTTGTCCATGTAGTCGACAAAGTATACAGCAAGCAGATTTTTACAATGTGTTTTTTTCAATTTCAATAAATGTGCTGTCTTTTAAGAAATATCAATGATCATAAGGGGAAAAAAATAATAAGACTGGGGTGACTCCAGTGAATGTGTCTGTGTTACTTGGTGTGCTTGTACCACTTACCCATTTTTATTAATAAACAATAAATTTTCAACAGTCTTATACTGTCCCAGTACATTCAACTCTGGCCTTATTCTCATGCAGGGCACAATAGCAATAGTGCCTCAGCATAATGATGCGTAATAAGGATCCAAGCTCTTTGAAACACAACAGAAACTTCACCTTTCAAATAAAAATAAAATGACAAGAATGACACAGCTGGATTTGAACCCAGGCCTCCCACTTATAGTGCAAATGTTTTACAGCTAAGCCATCATTTCAGCTGCATTCATGTTCCCAAACAGGAGAAGTCCGTCTTTTTGCCGCTGCCTCCATGTGAAAATTGGCTGTGACAAATCCCTTACATAGTCAAACGCAATGACGTAGATAAAGCTAGACCGCTCATTGCCCACTAAGAGGCGGCAAATAGGAGCTGACTTCCGGTAGTGGCAAGACGTGGTGTCAGATTCGAACGAAGTGTCTGTGAGGAAGTCCTTTACTAAAACAGTTCTATTTAGAAATCAGTGACTTCCAATATCCTTAGTATTTAAAGCAATGCCTATAAATTCCTGTATTTTGTGCAAAAACTCCTGTATATTTTGAAGCCTTTGGACGCACTGAAAATTAGTAATTTGTTCACTTTGTGAAAATTATGTAGAAAAGTACACTTTTGGTGAGATTTTTAAAAAGCAATGCATTTCATATCGTCAAAATGCTTTTCTTAAACAATTTTGGCACGCTATTTCTGGGAAAATAGGCTACTTCATAAGTTTCAAACATTTTGTTTTTGCCCTAAAGCTGGCATTTTATAGCAAATTTCATTGTGAAATATATATTTCCTACAGTACTCCTGTACTGTAGTACTGCTGGCAACAGTACTGAATTAATTAGACACCCAGAGTCCCAGACCTGGCATGCCAGTTGGGAAGATGGCTGTGCGGGGAATCAAACCCAGGTTGCTGGTGTAGTAGCCCAGCATGCAAACCACAGCCGAAACACTAAGTCCCTTGAGGTGAATTTTCTATCCCTCTTTACACTAAAACATAATTTGGAATTTTTGATTACTGCATGTGCTGCTTTTTAAGTCCAACTGAACAATTTGAATTGGAGAAAAATTGTTTAAAAAACAAAATTTCTTATTTGGCATTGGTTCAAATATTTTCTAGAGCCCATGAAACAGGGTAAGTGAAACACTAATGTTGCAGAAAGTATGAAATGTTTTTATTGACACAATCACTGCATCAGCATTCAGCAGTCATTATGCATGTGTCTGTGTGTGGTGGTCTCTGTTTGTTGTGGCCTCATGTAGGCAGAACGTGTGAAGAGGCTAAATATGAAGGATATTGGAGGCTCTGTGTTTGCTATTATATGAGTGTGATTGTCGTAGAAAGGTGCTTTGTTTTTATCTTTTTCAATCAGTTGGTGTGATGAAACAACACAAAGCGTGTCATCAAACACTGTTTGGAGACTTTGAAGTTAACCACTTGCGCTCCGTTGTTCCGCGGGCGGGCAAGTCTCTGCGTCCTATGACGCGCGAGAGCGCGCTCGTGCGCCCTCGTGCGCATGACGCATGATAAGGATATTGATGGTGATGGTGTAGGTGGTGTGCCCTCCAAGCGCCACTGAAAAAAAAATCTGCAAACACAGCCGCGAACAGATTAGTTCATCTGATTGACCTCTCATTCGACTAATAAGAGCCTTGAATTGGGTTTCTGAAACCTTGAGGAGCCAATGAATGAAAATCTAGGAAGGAGGACCCGCCTACTGTGAACGCAGGAGCCAACTGAAGCACAGAAATTCTGGCTGGGTGAAGCGATATTTACTGCTGCAGAAGGACTCTGTACAAATCTACTACAGACCCAGGCTCACCCAGCAGCATGGAAAACACCCACAAGTGGGACCTGCACTCATTCCAGCAGAATAGACGGAGGCCGACGACAAAAGTCGTAAATCATTCGCCAAAACGGCAATATGTAATGGAATTATGTTGATCGGGATCCACGAGCGGAGCAGCGTTGCGTTCGTCTGACACGTGGGAAGAGCTGTTCGCCACGACTCTGCTGCTTTGAAGAGGTAAGGTGTTATAAGCTAAATTATTATTTATCCCTGAAAACTGTAATCCAAAAATTACTTTTGACCGATCGGTAAATTACAACTGTACTGCGCACGAAGTGCGTGCGCCGCGATAAACGGTTCATTTGCCGTGTTCGGACCGTGACCGCGCCCCCCCCCCCCCCCGCTGCAAAAGAGGAGCGGGGGGGGGCACGGTCCGAACGCTCCCCGGTCTGCGGGAGGAAGCATATCAGTCTATTCCATCATGTAGCGATGGCCCTCTTCTGTAGCGAGGAGGGGGTGCGTTCACGGTCCGTTCACGGTTTCCCCCCACACACACACACACACACACAGTAGCGAGGGGGGGGGGGAGCCGCTGTGAAAACATGCAAGGAAAAAAAAAAAAAGAAAAAAGAGTGTATTCCGTCATGTAGCGAGGGCCGAATTTGGTCCTCGGTAGCGGGGGGGGGGGAACGACCCCCCGCCCACACACACACACACACACACACACAGACACAGCCCTGAGTGTGACCTTTCATTAGAGCCTAAAATGAAGATTCTACATTGAATTATTCAAAAGTTACAGACGTTTTTCCAAACTGTGCCATTTGGCACAATTTGGCACAGTTCCATAATGCCTGGGAACTACCTGAGAACAAAGCTGTGTAAAATATTCATTTTTTGTGGTATTGTTACCAAATTTGGATCTCAGCTGGATAACACTTGGTTCTACATTTCTGTTGCATTTTCCAGCCGGATCGGACAGCTGTGTGTTATTTACAAGCATTTGTATCCAAAAAAACACTGTGTCCAAATTTTTTTTCTTCAAGTTCAGTATGTTTAGATGACTGTAACTCAGTGGCCGGAGCACGTAGAGAGATTATGTTTTTTTTGCCAAAAAATTCAAAGTGTTTTCTTTTAAATGAGACCAACCCCATGAAGATGCTGCAAAGGGTTGAATAACAGCTTTCGATTTACTTTGGGTACGTTTTTTTTTGGCATTTTTAGGAAAATTGCCCGGAGTGCAAGTGGTTAATGTGTTTTGAAAGGATCAAATAGCGCGCCACAGCTTCTTGCCACTACCGGAAGTCAGCGCCGATTTGCTATGGCGACGCTGTTGTCCGCCAACCAGTGAGCGGTCTAGCTTTATGTATGTCTACGGTCAAACATGACAACACAAGACATGAGGAATGGGGATTTCTGCTTATTTTATTTCATGCAAAATCATGAACAGCTTCCTGACCCAGTCACGTGGTCTGATGTCAACACATACATCACGATGCATGCCTCACCAAATATTTTCTGGATAAGATCGGATCACTGTTTGGAGTACAGGTGCCTGCCTTCCCATCACTACTGTAAGTTGTGGTTTATTTCTGCTCTTTATTAAAATACACAAACGCACAGCTGGTGAGTGGAGTCTTAATTTCTGCCTTGAAAGGGCCAATTATGACATTTTCTCCTTAATTTGTATCATTTTTTATCAATTTGCAACTTCTTGTAAATGTGTTTCTCATAAAGCTGTGACTTTTTTCTGGAAAAATGTTCAATTTTTGTATTGTAAATTTAAAACTTCTTTTTCTCATGAATGTTAAACTTTTGTCACATGAATTTCCAACTTTTCTTGTAAATTTACTTCTTACTTGCAAAACAAATATTTTTCTAATTAACTTGTAACTTTTTTATTTTTAAAAATCTCAAACTTTTTCATGTAAATTTGCATTTTTGTCCTAAATGAGACATTTTTCTTGTAAATTTCCAACTTTTTTATCATACATTTATGACTTTTATTACTCCTAAATTTGCAACATTTTTTTTCATAAATGTGTAGCTTTCTTCTTGTAAAATGTACATTTTTGTTTTGTAAATTTGAAGCTTCTTTGTCTAACTTTTTTTTCTCATAAATTTGCAACTTTTTCTTGTAAATTAGCAACTTGCAAAACTGAAATATTTTTTTCATAAATCTGCCTGTTTTTCTTGTAAATGTCCACATTTCTTTCCCACATAAATCTTGTTTTTTGGGGGGCAAATTTGCAACTTTTTTTTCTTGTAATTTAAATGTTTTTTCTCTGAAATATGTGACCTTTTTATTCTTGTAAACTTGCAGCTTTTTTTCCTGCTAAAGTGAAATATTTTTCCTCATAAATTTGTAACTTTTTATTTTTGAAAATTTTCAACTTTTTGTTCAAATTTGCCAATTTTTTGCATAAATTAGTGAAGCTTTTCTTGTAAATTTTAAACTTTTTTGTCATACATTTGTGAAACTTTTACTCCTAAATTTGCTGTTTTTCTAATAAATTTTCAATTTTTGTATTCTAAATTTGAAACTTCTTTTCATAAATTTTAAAGTTTTTTTTCTCACAAATTTGCAACTTATTTTTGTAAATTTGCAACTTTTGTTCTTCTAAAATTGATTTTTTTATATAAATCACCTTTTTCTTGTAATTTGAATCATTTTTCTTACAATTTTGCAACTTTTTTGTTATGCTGTTTTTCAATCGTGCAAGTAATACTATTTACTTAAATTAAACGTTCTTCATTATCCCCCCAACAGTGAAATGAGACATCCAGCCATGACAAAGTCCATAAAAAATGTACTTTCTCCCATCTAGCTTGGTACTTAGTATAAAGAAAATGGAGGAAAGGAAGTTAACAGGTAGCTAGTTGAAGCATGACCCCCGACCACTGCAGCTTTGGTTCTTACAATAGCTATATGGCTTGAGGTCATAGGATCAGAGAAACACCACCCTAACACTACATGTCGTGGGAAGGAGTTAAACCATTAAAGAGGAATGAATATATTCTAAAATCATTAACTGCATCTTCTTCCACTATTTCTTTCTTTCATTTCTTCTCAAAGCTTTCCATGAGAGAGCAACACTTCTCACCAAAAGTACCCTTAAAGAGAAATTCTGACAGGTAAGGTCAAGCACCCTTTTTTCCATTCCTATTTTCCTTGGTCTTTCTATTCAGCGCAGTCACGCCGGCTTTGTCTCAACCGTGTCCATGCCTTGCGGCTTGGGCTGGAGTAGGGAATAGTAAACTAGCCTATCACTGCAAAGGCTTACTTCAGAGAGCAGGAAGGCTTTGGCTGTCATAGGTTCTCAGGATCAGAGCCAGGAGCAAGGACACTTCATTTGCTGGTGCTAAGGAGCAGAAGAAGGTGGAGGAGAGATGGGAGGGGAGGGGCGGTGTATGTGCCAGGGTCAAGTGCTGTGGAAAAAGCCAAGCAGTTATCCAATAGAGCTTTGCTCTCCTCTCTGCTCTCTGTTAGTGTCTTATGCAACCCACTCTGTCCTGAGGCTTTCTCGGCTTTGCAGGTTCTGTTGTAGCAAGGGCATCCTGGATCAGCATTTGAAAGGCATTAAAACTGGAAAAACTGGAGCTGGCCTGTTAAACCTGCAAAGTATCAGCAATTCATGAGGTGTGAGGGGTTCATCTGAGGAAGCAAAGTGTATGGATCGGATGACTTTATGTGACTTCTTGAGGAAATGAACAGACATGACTTTGCCAAAGCTGAATACAGAAGGTTTTCACAAAATGATTGTTAATCTCAGAAATATTAAACAATCTTTTTTTGCATGTTAAAATTAATTGCTTATACTCATTCTTTCACCCACACTTGTGTGTCTGAAAAACAGATGGAAAGGTGCTATGGTTATTGTGTGGAACAGATGCTGTAAAATGTATCGTAAACACAAGAAACATTTTACACTTTCAGGTACTGTGCTAGCGAGCTGAGAAATTGCACACTCACTGTTTTGTGATACGTATCACGGAAGAGGAAAAAACCCATAAATGAACAGTGGACCCTGGATTTGGTTTGATTCCATTATTAAATGTTGAGTGGGTGGACTCACTGTGTATCCACTCGTGCATCAATTATGAAAGCTCCTAATGGACATGGCAAAACACATCTTCAGCAGCTGTACAAATGCATCTCACACTACATTCCATATTAACTGGTTTGATCCATACAATTTTAAAGCAAACCCTGTTTTCCAACCACAACCATGTAGTTTTGGTACTCAACCTTAACGCTGAAACTTTTTTAACCTCAGGTGTTTCCTTTAAACTGAAGGAGCGGTTTAAAAATAAAAATTGGATTTGTACTTGAAAAATAGGGAAAAAATATAGGGTGCAAACTTGCCTTTTCTACATAACACAATTATGCAACCATCCCTCAGCCTCTTTATAAGTAATTGGTTATTATTTTTCTTTAAAAAGGGTGGAAGCATCACAGGGCAGCAGTGTCCAAATGGTAATATATTATGCACCATGCTGGCTAGACATATACAGTGCTGTGAAAAAGTATTTACCCCCTTCCTGATATCTTATACTTTTGCATATTTGTTACATTTAATTGTTTCAGATCATCAAACAAATGTTAATATTAGACAAAGATAACCTGAGTAAATACAAAATGCAGTTTTTAGATGATTTTATTTATTAAGGGAAAAAAGATATCCAAACCTACCTGAACCTATGTGAAAAAGTAATTTCCCCCAACTGCCCCCTAAATCTAATAACTGGTTGTGACACCACTGGTGCCAACAACTGGCAATGAGTCTTTTACATCGCTGTTGAGGAATTTTGACCCACTCTTCTGTGCAGAATTGTTTAAATTCAGTCACATTGTAGGGCTTTATGAACCCATGGCCGGACTTTCTCCTTCAGGATTTTTTGGTAGAGAGCTGAATTAATGGTTCTGTTAATTAGGGCAAGTTGTCCAGGTTCTGAAGCAGCAAAGCAGCCCCAGAACATGACACTACCACCACCATGTTTGACTGTTGATATGATGCTGTTCTTATGAAATTCTCTGTTAGTTTTATGCCAGATAAAACAGGACACGTCTTTCAAAAAGTTCAACTTTTGTCTCGTCAGTCCCCAGAATATTTTTCCAAATGTCTTGCACATCATCTAGATGTTTTCTGGCAAATGTGAGATGAGTTGTTGTGTTCTTTTTGTCCAGCAGTGGTTTTTGTCTTGGAACTCTCCCATGGATGCCATTTTTGCCCAGTCTCTTTCTTATTGTTCCATCGAGGACCAGTGTCCAAAATGAGGCAAGTGAGGCCTACAGTTCTTTAGAAATTGTTGCGTGTTTTTGTTTTTTATCTGTTCTTGAATTTCTTTAGATCACAGTGGGATGTGTTGCTTTTTGAGATCTTTTAGCCTACTTCAAGTTGTCAAACAGGGTCTATGATTCATCAAGTCTGGCAGTAATTGGGCTTTGGTGAAACTAAAGAAATTGAACTCAGCTTTCCAAAAAATATGGTTAATCACAGTTAATTCACGATGTAAGAAGGGAGCAATTACTTTTTCACATAGGGCCAGGTAGGTTTGGATAGTTTATTCCTTTAATATATGAAATCATCGTTTGAAAACTGAATTTTGTATTTATTCAGGTTATTTTTGTCTGATATTAAAATTTGTTTGATGATCTGAAACACTGAAGTGTGACAAATATGCAAAAATATAAGAAATCAGGAAGGGGGCAAATACTTTCTGACAGCACTGTAGATCATGGGTGTGGAACATGAAGCTAAAGGAAAAGCATGTTGAATGAGGATGACAACATAGGAGAGAAAATTATAATACTCAAAACAATGCTTAGCCATAGGCAAATGATTTTTTTTACAACAGTACAGTTTGAGGTTTTCACCTGTTAGGTGTCAAAAAATATGATTTAAACTGATACCTTATAATAAAGGTATATGTATCAAACTGAATGTCTGAGACCTAAACCTTCCAGCATATGTGTGTTTATCCAGTTACTCCTCTCCTCTATTTACATTTACTGCAACCAGTAGCTGTGAAACCTTTACACATAACACAGCAGTAACTAAACTTTAAATTCTCCTCCATCTTCATGGCTGTCAGGCAAATGCTGCTTAAACCATCCCCATGTGGGTCACTTATGATTAATTACAAACTGCATTCAATATTAAATTCTCAATTTGCTGTCAAGGTACTTAATTCTAAGCACAGTGACTGATGTTTTAGTCATTTTAATTAAATGTTTAAAATTTTACATTTTATCACAGACAGACGGAATTTAAATATTGTCGTCTCCCAGATTAATTGGTACTGCTTTAGCTGAAGTAACTTTAAATCTGATATAAAATAACTCTTTCTCAAAAAGGATTTGCACAAAGATTTAGTCACTGCCAAAACGATAAATGCTTTGAACCTAGTGATAAATGCACACGTTACTTTCCTTCTAATACAAATATAGCTATTATTTGTATCCTATAGGTGGAGTCAATTAGCATGTTACTCACCAGCAACCATTCCCTTGAAAGTCTGCTACCAATTTAGCAAAATGTTGACTAAATTATGTGAGTTTTTTTGAAGTAGAAAAAGAGCAACACGTGCTTGCAGTGACTTCCAGCACATTTTGCCATATACTTTTGCTTGCCAGCAAGCACTGGTCCTGATCAATAATTTGTTGTGTTTAAAGATTAATGGCCCTATTACAGCCATCTAAAGTGTTGTGTGTGTTGTGCTTCCTGCCTTTCACCAGTGTTTCATTAATTTCTGTCAGCGCATAATCTGTTTTTTTGTGCTGTGTGCCCTTGCCACCTAAAAGGAGACTGACGAAGCATGTGGTTTGTGCTTGTAGGAGGGGACTCATTTCAAGTGGGTGAGGCTTGGCGCAAAGTACGGCACATTCATATCATGTTGCATTCTTTTCAATGTTCCTTTGATCAACAAAACTCAGGTCTAAAGTCAATGGCGCATTGTCACTCCCTTTTTAATCAGTGTGTTTAAAAGGCCTGAGCACACACAAATGTCTGTTTCTACACCAGGGATAGAATTTCTCATTATTTATTTTTGAAGGACTGATTTTTAAAAAAAAAAAAATCCGTCATAATCCATTACTTGATCTGAATTGCTTTTGTTCTCATTTACATTTTCAGCTTTAATTGTGAACTTACGGGACAAGCATACACATTAAACGTTTATTTATTTATCACAGCAGGCTGCTGTCCTATGGGACCGGGAAGCAGCCGTCACCAAACACTGGAGCGTGCAATGCCAATTAATGAATCCATCATTATCAAATTTCTGACTGTTTTATCATTTCTCTCCTCATTCACTGGCACTCTTTTACAAGATGATGCAAAGTCAAAGTTAAAATTCAGCAATTTTACAGTCAGCAGAGGGAATATTAACCGACTTGACGTTCTGGCCGAGATCTCCTGGAAGAACGGCTCACTCTTTTTTGGTGTCAAGGACAAGGTTGGGGGACAGCCATGATGGGTGGGCCAGGATCTTCCTCAACTGTATTCTTGCAACTCTTTGATGGACAAAGAGAAAGACTGGTCAAGCCTCTGGATGACACAGCTCTCATCAGTGTGTAATTGTGACAATCCATCTTTGGAGGCTTAAGACCGATTAATTTGTTCCCACAGCAGATCTTGGGTGATCCATCCATCCATCCATCCATCTTCTACCGCTTTTCCGGAGGTCCGGGTCGCGGAGGCAGCAGTTCAAGCAGAGAAGCCCAGGCTTCCCTCTCCCCAGCCACCTGCTCCAGCTCTTCAGAGGGGATACCAAGGCGTTCCCAGACTAGCTGGGAGACGTAGTCTCTCCACCGAGTCCTGGGTCTGCCCCGGGGTCTCCTCCCAGTGGGACGTGCCTGAAACACCTCAAGTGGGAGGCGTCCAGGAGGCATCCTAATCAGATGCCCATACCACCTCAACTGACTCCTTTCAATGTGGAGGAGCAGCGGTTCTACTCTGAGCCTCTCCCGGATGACTGAGCTCCTCACCCTATCTCTGAGGGTGAGTCCAGCAATCCTACGGAGAAAGCTCATTTCAGCCGCTTGTATCCGCGATCTCGTTCTTTCGGTCATTACCCAAAGCTCGTGACCATAGGTGAGAGTGGGAACGTAGATTGACTGGTAAATCGACAGCTTTGCCTTAGAACTAAGCTCCCTCTTCACCACAACAGACCGGTACAACGTCCGCATCACTGCAGATGCTGCTCCAATCCGTCTGTCGATCTCTCGCTCCATTTTCCCCTCACTCGTGAACAAGACCCCAAGATACTTAAACTCCTCCACTTGGGGCAGGAGCCTGTCCCCAACCCGGAGAGGACAATCCACCTTTTTCCGGCTGAGGACCATGGACTCGGACTTGGAGGTGCTGATTCTCATCCCAGCCGCTTCACACTCAGCGGCAAACCGTCCCAGCAAGAGCTGTAGGTCATTGCTGGATGAAGCCAACAGGACAACATCATCTGCAAACAACAGAGATGAGATCCTGTGGTCACCAAGCATGACACCCTCCATTCCCTGGCTGCGCCTAGAAATCCTGTCCATAAAAATTATGAACAGGACCGGTGACAAAGGGCAGCCCTGGCGGAGTCCAACTCTCACTGGGAATGACTCCGACCGAGTGTTGGCAATGCGAACTAAACTCTCACAACGGTCGTACAGAGACCGAATAGCTCGTAACAACAAGCCCGATACCCCATACTCCCGAAGCACCCCCCACAAAAATCCACGAGGGACGCGGTCAAATGCCTTCTCCAAGTCCACAAAACACATGTAAACTGGTTGGGCAAACTCCCACGAACCTTCAAGAATTCTCGAGAGGGTAAAGAGCTGGTCCGATGTGCCACGGCCAGGACGAAAATCTTGGGTGATGTCAATTTTATTTGGTAATCACAATGAAATGCATGGTATTACTGAAACCCTGTTTTACAATTAGTGACTCAATCTCTGATATATGCCACTCTGCTTCATAGATAATGAACCTGGATAACCAGTGCAAACTAGAGAAGGAGTGATGCAACTGCATGCGGTGTTTACAGGGGACAAATATAATTTTCATTTATTACACTGATCATTTATCAGTTCTGTTAACACCCTTAATTCCCATGGCTCTAATTTCTTCTTGTGTTTGCTGGTCAGTTTTTTGAACTCTGAAGGCAGAAAAATAAAACACAAAAAAATCCCTCCTGCACAAGTTTGCCGCTGTAGTACAAGATGCAATGTTCACTCTGTAAATCACCTATAAAATGCCTACGAAAAACAAACAGTTTCCCATTTTGTTTGTGCAGTTAATAACTGTTGTTTGGGATGGAGCAAATCAGGCCAGCAGTGTGGACAGCCCTTAAATGCACTTTCACTTTGTGAATGAGCACACATGGTCTCCAGCAAAAGATGGATTTGTCCTCACAACTGAACTCCATCATATTAGGAATATGCTTTAGATTTTACGCCCCTGTTTACTGAAGTAGAGGAGAAGAAAGATCATGTATCAAGATGTGGGTTGGACACCCCTTTGAGTTATTTTTTGTATTTTCTGCATCTTGGTCCTCCTTGTCATTATTGTTATCATTAGTGCTATCTTATTTCTGTGCTTTTCCTGCCTGTGCTCTAATTTATTAGTTAATTATTTATATCTGTGAAATGGCCCTGTCTCATCTTGTGCTCTGTATGTTTATTGTCATTGTTGTCCAGGTCTCTGTCATTGTCTGAGTGGTCTCCTCTGTGATCCTCTGTTTCATGTTCTGTCTCCCTCTGTGCGGTTATCCCCAGCTCCTCCTGTCATTCCCTCTTGCCTCATGTGTCAGCTGTTTGTGATTATTGATTTCTCCACCTATGTCATATTGTCCTAATTATTCTCCATCTATAAATGTGAGTCTGAGTTTGTGTTCGGCCTCTTTTCCTTTTTGTCATGGTGGCGTGATTACACGCTTCAGTCCTGTCGGTTTAGTCTGTCTGTCTGTTCTGTTTTTTCCCTGTGGCTTTGTTGCACTTCCGAGCTGCAAAATTAATTTCTGTTTGACCCTCGAGCTGCGTTTATGTAACCTGCTCTTAAAATAAATTTGTTAAACTTAAATCCTGCGAGTGGGTCCAGTGCCTACACTTTGACACGATGATTGGTTTGGTGCATGTTATGCCCAAAACACACCTCTGAAGAGCATTAGAACAACCTATTTGAGCTTTACACTGGGAGAAAATCAGTTTTTTGTATTGCTGTAATAGCAAAATTGCTTGGACATGCCCAAAAAGTTGCTCTGTATCTTAGACAATAGACTGTTGACTAGATAGTTGTAATAGAACCCTGAGCTTTTTATTCCAACTTGTCTCCACTACTTGAAAGCTAGATTGTATGTTTTTTGCTCAACAGCAATGGGCCTATGCCCTAAGTAAGTGTATTTCTCACATGTATTCTTTAAGTATAGATTGGTGGGCACCTTACAACTGATTATGCACATACTGTACCTTTAGTTGTAAAAATACTGTAATATCACACTGCTTTTCAGTTCTTTTTACATTAAGCATTTTCATGTAATTGCTTTATTAGTCCCACAGAGGGGAAATTCCAGTAACAAGTAACAATGTTCCTTCTAGTAAAAATGCTCCTTCACATTGTAGACATGAATGTTTGAAAACTACAAATTAAAAATGAGACAGGATTTCATTTAATGGCACCCCACTGACCCACACTGCCACCAAAACATCCCAAAGAAGGTCAAAACATCAATGTCAGCCATGCATTTGAGGTTTCAAAAGAGCAGTCTGCACACCCACAGGAAATCCCCTTTCCTATTCCCAACCAGCCAAAGGACCACATTTGCTATTCCCCTATCCCCAAAAAGCATTCTATGAATTTTTTTTTTCAAAGTTAGCTTAGAAGAGGGATAAAAGCCATTTTTAAAGAAGAAAGAAGAGAGCCAGGTGCTCAGTTTGAAAGAGATCAAACATCAGTTAAGTAGTGAAGTAAATGTGATAAAAGACAATAATCTTTTACAATGGAAAACAGACACTACACATTTCATAATAGTTGAAGCTACAATTTTTAAGGTTTACATTAAACAATTCTTGTGACAATTATTATTCAACTATCATCACTACAATAAACACTGCACAGTGCAATGCTGTGCTTAGCTATAGTCAGACTGTGTCATGATTTTTGATAATTTGAGGAGGCTTAAGTGCTGGGCATCCACTTCGGAAGAACACTCAGACACAGATGAAAAGTTTATACCACTTTAATGAAAAACCCAAACCCTATACAAAGCATGCTAACTTATATAATAAACACACACACCACAGTTAAAGAAACCCACAACCAAAACGCCACACTATGTACAAGAAAACAGTTGCACGCTGGAGCCACATGCGACCTAGGGAAAAGGACAGGAGAGGGAGGATTAATAATGGATAAGGAGTACAGGATAAATACTGCTGAGGGAATGGGTCTTATCGTACTGGCAGAGAGCCCGGCTGTGACTCCAGCCAGGGAGAAGCGAGGAAGAGTTGATGATGGCCGGTGAGGAGGAGGAGCGATTGGAGGACCTGGGTGGAGAAGCCGTTGTCGAGGAGGAGGATGATTCAGGTGAGCGAGAAAACACAGCCCCAGAGACGCACCACTGGAGGCAGCAACAAACCTTAGGAAAGAGGAGGACAAAAAGGTATGATAACAGATGGGAATAATAATTTTGCCGAAAAACAAGAGGTGTTGTTGAATGGCGGCACAAACTCAGCGATCCAGCGGAGAGCTCCTCACACTCTGGTCCTTAAATTAGCTGGTGACTCAGGCAGCAGGTGGATATTCACGCAGGTGCGCTTGATGAGCTCCAGGGCCAAGAAAACAGAGACAGGACGGGAGGGTGGGGGAGACACGCTCACCTGATCATGACAGTGTTTCCTCCATCAATGGGCGCCTCCTGGCGACCCCCCCCCCTCCCCCGGGTTTCTGTGGATGGGCAAGATGGAACGCCCGGACCATACCCTTGTCATGGAAAAAGGACCGTGGAATCCATGATCTCTCCTCCTGACTATACCCCTTCCAGTGCACCAGGTGTTGCAAGTCCCGGCCACGGCAGTGTATGTTCAGAATCTGCTGGATGGTGTATGTGGTCTGTCCATACCCCCTCCACCTCCCATCCAGGGAGGTGGAGGGGGGTCCGGAAGAGCGCACAAGGGGCTGGCGGAGAGAGGCTTGATTTGGGAAACGTGGAAGGTGGAAAGGATGCGGAGAGATGGAGGCAACGTCAGCTGGATGGTGATGTCATTGATGATCCAGGAGATTGGGAATGAACCCAGAAAGCATGGGGACAGCTTCCGGGAGTCCGTCTTCATTGGTACCTTCTCTGTAGATAACCAGACCTTCTGGCCTACGGAATATTTGGGCGCCGCTGCACGCCTACGGTTGGCATACAGGTGGTTCCGCTTGGACGATCATTGAAGAGCCACCCCACTGGACATCCAGAGGTGGCAGCAGCAATGTGTGTGGGGCTCCATAGAGGGTACCGCGATTTCCCTCTCCATCATGGGTAGGAGTGGTGGTGTGTATCACATGTCGGCTTCAAAAGGAGTAAACCCCGTAGCGGAGGAGACAGCCAAGATGAGTGCATATTCCACCTAGGTCAGGTGGGAGCTCCAGGTAGACGGGCTGCAGGATGCCACACACCTCAGGGTGGCCAGGGTGGCCAGCAGTGGCCTCCAAGAACTGGTTCGCATGCTCAGCCTGACTGTTGCTCTGGGGATGATATCCTGAAGTGAAGCTGACCGAGGTACCCAAGGATCAACAGAACGCCTTCCACACCCGAGATGTAAACTGTCATCCTCGATCTGAGACAATGTCCATAGGGATGCTGTGTAGTCAGATGACATGAATAGACAGGAGGTTGGCCGTCTGGGCAGCAGAGGGGAGACCAGGAAGGGACACCAGATGAACAGCTTTGGAGAAGCGATCGGTGATAGTGAAAATGACAGTGTTACTTTGAGAAGGAGGGAGGCCCGAGACAAAGTCAATGGCAATATGAGACCAGGGACAGGAAGGGATGGGGAGTGGATGGAGGAGACCGGCTGTTGGTGAAGAGTAAGATTTGCTGGCAACACAAATGTGGCAGGCCTTAACATAGTCTTTGACATCTGACCTAAGGGAAGGCCACCATAACACCTGCTGAATAAGTTCCATCATGAGAGTGATGCCGGGATGACAGGCGAAAAAACTTGTGTGCCCCCACTGGATTACATCACTGCGAAGGGAGGAGAGCCCATACAGTTTGTTGGGCAGGCCTCCCTCGGGGACAGGTTCCGCTGACTGAGCCTGCCGGACCCTCTGCTCGATATCCCAGGTAAGGGACCACAAAATGCAGGAGGAGGGCAGGATGGTGTCTGGAAGGGGGGCAGTGGCTGTAGGAGAGAGAGAAGAGAGGAGTCGGAGGAAAACTGGTGGGGGAAAGCGTCAGGTTTGATGTTGCGGGACCATGGGCAATAAGTGATGGAGAGATTAAATCTAAGAAAGAACAGGGCCCACCTAGCCTGCCAGGAATTCAAATGTCTGTCTGACCTGAGATATTTTAAACTTTTGTGATCAGTCCAGACCATCACCGGCTGATTGGCTCCTTCCAACCAGTGTTTCCACTCCTCCAGAGACAATTTAATGGCCAGCAGTTCGCGGTCTCCTACGTCATAATTTCTCAAGGCTGGGGACAGCTGCCGGGAGAAAAACGTGCGCGGGTGGAGTTTCTGATTGGAGCCAGAATGCTGCGAGAGCACAGTGCCCTCCCTCAAATTAGATGCATGCACCTCAACCACGAACTGAGCTTGGGGGTCTACTTGCGCCAAGATGGGCGCGGTGGTAAATTTTTCTTTCAGTGAAGCAAAAGCCCATTCAGCGGCCTCAGACCACTTGAACGAGCTCTTGGTAGATGTGAGCTATGTCAGGGGCAGTGCGATCCTGGTATAATCCCGAATGAATCGGCGGTAGAAATTGGCAAAACCCAGGAAGTGCTGGAGCTCCTTCTGGTTTTGGGGGTTAGGCCAGTCTACTACCGCCTTAATCTTTTCGGGGTCAGCCTTTAATGTGCCCCTGCCCACAGTAAACCCCAGGAAAGAAGTGGAGCAGGTGGAAAACACACTTCTCAGGTTTCAAAAAAAGCTGATTCTCGAGCAGCTGCTGTAGAACTGTCCAGACATGGACCACATGTTCCTCCATCATGCAAGAAAAAATTAATATGTCGTCTAAGTAAACAAACACAAAATTGTTTACCGTGTCTCAGAAGATGTCATTGGTTAAACTCTGGAAGACGGCAGGGGCATTGGTCAGACCAAAGGGCATGACCAGATATTCAAAATGACCCCAGTGTGTTTTAAACGCAGTTTTCCATTCATCCCCCTCATGGATGCGTACCAAATGGTAAGCATTCTGGAGGTCGAGCTTAGTGTATATCCGTGCCTGTTGTAGGAGCTCAAAAGCCGAATTGATGAGGGGCAATGGGTATTTATCTTTAACAATGATGGAGTTATGCTCCCTGTAATCAATGCATGGCCGCAAAGTGCCATCCTTTTTACCTACAAAAAAGAACCCTGCGCTGAGAGGGGCAGACAACGGATGGATAAGGCCGGCACTAAGGGAGTCCTTAATGTAGCTCTCCATCGCTTCCCTCTCTGGCCCAGATAAACTGTAAAGCTGGCTGGATGGCAGCTGCTTGCAAGGCAGGAGGTCGATAGCGCAGTCATAGGACCGATGGGATAGCAAAGAAATGGCTCTTGACTTGCTAAAGACCTACCCTAAGTCATGGTAGATCTCGGACACATGGCTGAGATCCGCTGGCTCAGCTGAAGGGGAGGAGAGTGGGAGAGAGGGTGAACGCACAGCCGATTGGAGACATGACAACAAACAGAAGGAGCTCCAGGAAAAAATAAAACCCTGGGCCCAACTGATTATGGGATTATGTTTGTGAAGCCACGGATACCCCAAAATCATGGAGGCCGAAGATTGTGGCAGCACAAAAAACTGAATTGTCTCGCGATGGTTACCGGACAAAATGACTGAAATGGACTCAGTTTGCAGGGTCACCGCCATGAGACTACAACCTGATAAGGCAGAGGCATTAATCAGTGTTGGGAGGTTCCTGGTGGGAATCTGAAATTTTTGAATCAACTCCTGATGGATGAAATTTTGCTTTGCTCCAGAATCCACCAGAGCCGAGGTTTTACACTCAGCTCCCGGTAACTGGATAAGAGCCGGGAATGTAAAAAAGCTGGGAGGATTTCGAGAAGAGCCTCCCGCCAGACCTCCTACAGTTACTGACGGGCCAACTCTTTTGGACGAATTGGGCATTTGGAGATGACATAATCAGTATTCCCACAGTACATGCACGCCCCCGCCTTCTCCTGGAACCGGCGCTCCTCCGGAGTCAGATGAGTCCAAGCCAGGACCATTGGCTCTGGAGGGGGCACTGTGGAGGCAGTGTGATGGGGTGGGGGAACCGGCCATGGGGCAATCAAGGAAGCAGCGGTCCTCTGCTCCCTTGCACGCTCCTGGAACCAGTTGTCTAGAACCACTTCCTGGGTGATCAATTTATCCAGAGAGGAGGGAGTCGCCTGAATAGCCAGTTCATGGCGGAGATGGGTGTTCAAACTCCAGAGGAAGACGCTGTAGTAGTGCAGCGTCATTCCACTCAGAGTCTGCCGTGGCGACCCAAAACTCGACAGAGTAATCGGCAACAGACCAACTCCCCTGTTGGAGCCCCAGTAACTGGCAAGTAATGTTGCCCTCACTCGTTGTGTGATCAAATGCCTTGGAAAATTCCTGAACGAAACGTTCAAAGGTATATTGGGCTTCGGCCAAACCACTCAAGATGGACTGGGACCACTTGAGTGCCCGGTCGCGGAGTAAGAGGGTCAGGAATTGAATTTTGGCTAAGTCATACCTATATTCTCCCTCCACCTGCTGGAAATACATCTGGCAGTGCAGCAGGAACTCTTTACATCCTCCCACCTCACCCCGGTAGGGGGCAGGCACGGGAACTTAAATGGTCCTGTGGAAACAGGTGCTGCCGGGGCAGCAGGTGCATGAGGGGGGAGCGGCCACACCAGAAAGCCAACACAGATGCTCTGAAACCGTGGTTAATTGTTGGGTTATGGTTTGGAGCTGTTCGGACAAGAACATGACCTGGTGCTCCGTGGTTTCCAAACGCAAGAGCGCAGACCTTTCTCCCAAGGCAGCGCCCACTAAGCCTTGATCCTGGCTTGATCGTTCTGTCATGATTCTGGATAATTTGAGGAGGCTTAAGTGCTGGGCATCCACTTCGGAAGAACACTCAGACACAGATGAAAAGTTTACACCACTTTAATGAAAAACCCAAACCCTATACAAAACACGCTAACTTAAATAATAAACACACACACCACAATTAAAGAAACCCACAACCAAAGTGCCACACTATGCACAAGAAAACAGTTTTTTGTTTTTTTTTTGTTACTTATTTGTACCCGTAGGTAGATTTGGTTTGCAGTCTGGTGACAAGCCACCGGCTGCTGGTCGCTGCGTGCGCGAGCGCCCTAAACCTACATGTTTTTGGTATGCGGGAGGAAACCGGAGAAATCCCGGAGTAAACCCGCGCAACATGGGGAGAACATGCAAACTCCACACAGCTCACTGTTGGTCGGGGGCTGGGATCGAACCCACGATCTCATGATCCCCGCGATCCTCCGGCCGAGGGTAAACTGTGCTGCCACAGTGCTAAACCACTGCGCCACCATGCAGCCCAAGTTGCACCATGCAGCTCTAGTTGCATGCTAGAGCCACATGTGATCTAGGGAAAAGGAGAGGAGAGGAAGGATTAATAATGGATAAGGAGTACAGGGTAAATACTGCTGAGGGAATGGGTCTTACGGTACTGGCAGAGAGCCCGGCCATGATTCCAGCCAAGGAGAAGCGAGGAAGCGTTGATGATGGCCGGTGAGGAGGAGGAGTGACTGGAGGACCTGGGTGGAGAAGCCATTGTCGAGGATGAGGATGATTCAGGTGAGCAAGCAAACAAATCCCCGGAGACAGACTACTGGAGGCGGCAGCACGCCTGAGGGAAGAGGAGGACAAAAAGGTAAGATAATGGCTGGGAATAATAATTTTGTCGAACAACAAAAGCTGCTGTTGAATGGCGGCACAAACCCAACAATCCAGAGGAGAGCTCCTCACACTCTGGCCCTAAAATGAGCTGGTGAATCAGGCAGCAGGTGTGTAGTCACGCAGGTGAGCTTGATGAGCTCCAGAGCCAGGAAAACAGAGACAGGATGGGAGGGGGGAAGACACGCTCGCCTGATCATGACAGACTGTCTGTTTAAAAGAAAGTGCATTACAGCCACAAGACATTCTATTGATTCCTGTACTTTGTTTTACTTTTGGTTTCTTTTGCTCTTATTTAAACTACATGGCTGTGCCAAGAGATTTTATATGCCATTCTTCTCTTGTAATTGGGCATTTGAATGTTGCCACTTTTCAGCAGAGAATGGCTTATTAGTGCACTTGTACCATTTTCTTTTGTTGTTTCTTGGCATAATTACTTTGCAGTGACATTTTTTGAGTGAAATTATTCCTTGGGTGGTTTGAGGAAGCAACGAAAGTGCCATCAGCTTACCTTACTTCTTAAAAGAGTGCTTGGTAATATATACTCACTGCCAATGAAAATGCAACAATCTAGAAAAGTTCAATATTTTTACTTTTTTAATGGAAATGGTCAATTATTCATTCATTCATTCATTCATTCATTCATCTTCTTCCGCTTAATCCTGTTCAGGTCACAGGGGTGCTGGAGCCTATCCCAGCATCTTTGGGCGAGAGGCAGGGTACACCCTGGACAGATCACCAGTCCATCACAGGGCCAACACAGAGAGACAGACAACCATTCATTCTCACAGTCATACCTAAGGACAATTTAGAATCACCAGTTTTGATACCAATTAACCTAACTTGCATGTTTTTGGCATGTGGGAGGAAACCGGAGAAATCCCGGAGTAAACCCATGCAGACACGGGGAGAACATGCAAACTCCTCACAGATCACTGTTGGTCGGGGGCTGGGATCGAACCCAGGATAACCCGGCCAAGGGTGAGTTGCTGTGCTGCCGCAGTGCTTAACCACTCCGCCACCGTGCCGCCACTATACAACACAACCATTTTCAACACTCATTCCCACAGTGGTTTACAGTGTTACAGTTTTGGACCCTCAACTCCTTCCTCTACCATGACCTTTCCTCCAGGTCAGCAGTGGTGAAATGGTCAATTAAAGAATGCAAATTAGTTTTAGACATCTTCAAAACAATATCAGAGATCGACAAGTGAAAATCTGTGTGTCAACAATGTTCAAAACTAAACAAAAGTTTAGTTATCCTACATACTATGTAGGATAACTAAGCAGACGGTTATGCTGTTTATTCCATCTAGCTACAATGCTCCGCACTGTGTGTTTATATATTTATATATTTATATGTACATATGTATATTCGCTGCGCTTGTTTTTCTTGTCTTCTTGATTGTTGCTCTGAGTGTTGCTATCCCTGTGCTGTTGCAATCCTGGAATTTCCCCATTGTGGGACTAATAAAGGCTTATCTTATCTTAAAACAGAAGCACGCTGACTTTCCAAAATCACAACAAAATGTCTGTCTTAAAAATAAAGTTCAATATGGAATATGGCCTCCATTTGTGTTAATGCAGGCTGTAATACACCTCCTCATTGACCCTACAAACCATCTAATGTTGTCCTGGGGGTTATTTAGCCACTCCTCCTGCAATGCCATGAACAGTTCCTGTCTGGTGCTGGTGCTCTGGCTGAAGCATGTCATCCAAGTTGATCCCACAAGCTTTCAGTGGAGGATAAATCCAGAGAATACGAAGCCCAAGGAATGACAGCAAAGTTCTGTTGCTGCAGGTACTCCCTGGGGACTTGGGCGGCATGTGGATGAGCATTGTCCTGCTGGAACACAGCCACGTCATGGCATCATAGCGATTTCACAACATAGTGCTATGCATTTTTGTTCATCTTTATAAAGAGAAGATGACCACTCCTTAAAATCACCCATTTTTGGCTTTTGAGTACCTAAAACAAACAATGAGCTCAAAAAGACAGTAGAGCCAGAGCTCAAAGGCAGTGAGTCATGACAATGAGTACAACTACTGAAAACGAGTTCTAGATGTATTTTGAGTCATACAAACACTATTACTCAAGCTGAGATAGTATGGTCTCGAAATATTTATACAAAAATTGTGTTGCATTTTCATTGGCAGTGAGTATTATTATTTTATTATTAACCTTTAATTATACAGGTGGTCCCATTGAAACACAGGGTCTCATTTTCAATAGAGACCTGTCAAGACAACACACACAGTACAACACAGAGTTACTGTGTAACTGATTTTCAAATTACAAGTGTGTTTTTCATATATAATCTGAGTACTTGTATGTGCGAGGAATGGAGGAAAAAAAGAGAAATTCCCTTTGTGGCTTGAAATCAAAATTAACAGCAAGAGCAATTGTTTAAATGCATTGACTGCTTAAAAAAGTAGACATTTGAAATTGCTTTCTTATCTAGAACTTTGCTGGAAGATTAAACAGCATGCAGCAAAATGCTCTGTATTAATATTATTGATGTAGGACTTTTATCACAAAAAAAAAGCATGAAGAAATGTGCAGTGTGGGCATATATTACTTAAGGGTTGAGACAAACAGGCACACACTTATTAACAAACATTGGCAAATGCTGATTTACAGACATGGTTTTAGATTTTTACTATCTTAGCACAGTCATTTGCATAATGTAAATAA
Source organism: Pholidichthys leucotaenia (assembly GCA_020510985.1). NCBI lineage: Eukaryota > Metazoa > Chordata > Actinopteri > Cichliformes > Pholidichthyidae > Pholidichthys > Pholidichthys leucotaenia. The sequence goes on from CM035836.1 coordinate 159,911,314, forward strand.
TATTTCTTCAGCTATTAAGGTACTGAAATTAAACACAGATAAATAATGCAACCTGTATAGATAATGATATTAAAGCAGAATCTTTTTATCAGTCTGTCCCATATAATTGACTTTATAGTGGCACAGTTCAAAAGAGGATCCAGTTATATACAGATATATCAAAGGTTAAGGCTGTTAACACATGACATGTGTGAGCTGGCCAAGGAGCCGAGAAACCAGTAGAGGTGTGAATTGTTAGTGTTATATTTCATTTTGATTCATGAGTCACCTTTAATGATACAAACGCAAAATGTTTTGCTTTGTTTCAAATGCAAAGTGATTCTGGTTTAATTTCAGTTCCCTATATATATATATATATATATATATATATATATATATATATATATATATATATATATATATATATATATATATATATATATATATATATATATATATACAGTGTATATATATATATATATATATATATATATATATATATATATATATATATATATATACACAGTGGGGTAAAAAAGTTTTTAGTCAGCCATCAATTGTGCAAGTTCTCCCACTTAAAAGATGAGAGAGGTCTCCAATTTTCATCATAGGTATACCTCAACTATGAGAGACAAAATAAGGGGAAAAAAATCCAGAAAAATCACATTGAAGGATTTTTAATGAATTAATTGGTAAATTCCTCGGTAAAATAAGTATTTGATCAATAACAAACATTCATCTCAGTACTTTGTTATATACCCTTTGTTGGCAATGACAGAAGTCAAACGTTTTCTGTAAGTTTTCACAAGGTTTTCACACACTGTTGCTGGCATTTTGGCCCATTCCTCCATACAGATCTCCTCTAGAACAGTGATGTTTTGGGCCTGTTGCTGGGCAACACAGACTTTCAACTCCCTCCAAAGATTTTCTATGGGGTTGAGATCTGGAGACTGGCTAGGCCACTCCAGGACCTTGAAATGCTTCTTACGAAGCCACTCCTTCATTGCCCGGGCGGTGTGTTTGGGATCACTGTCATGCTGAAAGACCCAGCCACGTTTCATCTTCAATGCCCTTGCTGATGGAAGGAGGTTTTCACTCAAAATCTCACGATACATGGCCCCATTCATTCTTTCCTTTGCACGGATCAGTCGTCCTGGTCCCTTTGCAGAAAAACAGCCCCAAAGTATGATGTTTCCACCCCCATGCTTCACAGCAGGTATGGTGTTCTTTCTCCTCCAAACACGACAAGTTGAGTTTTTACCAAAAAGTTCTATTTTGGTTTCATCTGACCATATGACATTCTCCCAATCCTCTTCTGGATCATCCAAATGCTCTCTAGCAAACTTCAGACGGGCCTGGACATGTACTGGCTTAAGCAGGGGGACATGTCTGGCACTGCAGGATTTGAGTCCCTGGCGGGGTAGTGTGTTTCTGATGTAGCCTTTGTTACTTTGGTCCCAGCTCTCTGCAGGTCATTCACTATGTCCCCCATGTGGTTCTGGGATTTTTGCTCACCGTTCTCGTGATCATTTTGACCCCACGGTGTGAGATCTTGGGTGGAGCCCCAGATCGAGGGAGATTATCAGTGGTCTTGTATGTCTTCCATTTTCTAATAATTGCTCCCACAGTTGATTTCTTCACACCAAGCTGCTTACCTATTGCAGATTCAGTCTTCCCAGCCTGGTGCAGGTCTACAATTTTGTTTCTGGCGTCCTTTGACAGCTCTTTGGTCTTGGCCATAGTGGAGTTTGGAGTCTGACTGTTTGAGGTTGTGGACAGGTGTCTTTTATACTGATAACGAGTTCAAACAGGTGCCATTACTACAGGTAACGAGTGGAGGACAGCAGAGCCTCTTAAAGAAGAAGTTACAGGTCTGTGAGAGCCAGAAATCTTGCTTGTTTGTAGGTGACCAAATACTTATTTTACTGAGGAATTTACGAATTAATTCCTTAAAAATCCTTCAATGTGATTTTCTGGATTTTTTTTCCCCATTTTGTCTCTCATAGTTGAGGTATACCTATGATGAAAATTGGAGACCTCTCTCATCTTTTAAGTGGGAGAACTTGCACAATTGGTGGCTGACTAAATACTTTTTTGCCCCACTGTGTGTGTATATATATACAGTATATATACAGTATATATACAGTATATATATATATATATATATATATATATATATATATATATATATATATATATATATATACAATTATGATAACTGTGTAACTACTGTATATTATTTATCTATTATTATATGTTTTAGATTTATGTATACATACTGTGTACTCTCGATGATATATAGTAAAAAAAAATACACACAGTTGTTTGTGTTGATGTGCCTATTTGTTGCCTCTAGGTGGTGCATGAACACGCAGCAGCTTCCCTTCTCTCTTTGTGTTTTGTGCCTTTTAGCGTGTTTAAATTACACCTAAGTGTATATTCATGTATTTAATGTCCATATATGATGCTGCACACAAGTTAGAGTCACCAAAGCCTTCTGGAGATAAGGAATGTAACCAAACATTACCCCCTGGACCAGTGGATTACAGAGGAACTCTGTGGCCAAGGACTTCTCCGCCAGATCTCCACACCCCCGGCCTCGACTGCTGTGTCCCATCCCAAATGGAGATGCTGCAGATGGTGTGAGCAAAGACAAAAGAGAGGTAAACATGGAAGTATCAGAATGAAGCTAGCCGCTAGCCCACACAGATTCCCGATTCCTTCCCTCATTCTGGCCAATGTACACTCATTAGACAGCAAAATAGACCACATATTATGATCATCAAGTGCCGACCCTTCTACTTATCAAGAGAAATTACATTAATCCTGCTAGTTGTCTTGTATGTCCCGCCCACTGCCATTGGCGAGAGGAGTAAAGCACAAAATGAACTCTGTCAGGCCATCAGTGAGACACAAACAGCGCATCCAGATGGATTCCCCATCACAGCGGGAGACTTCAACCATGCAGATTTAAAGGCCCTCCTACCAAAACTACTCCAACATGTGGACTTTCCAACAAGAGAAGACAGCTTGCTGGAACTGGTGTACACTACTCACAAGGGAGCATATAGAGCCTCCCCCCTTCCCCACCTGGGCCCCTCTGATCACATCACCACCTTGCTAAGGCCGGCATACAGACCCAGAGGAAAAGCCATCAGACCAACAAAAAAGCAGGTAAGTGTGTGGCCAGAGGGGGCCTCAGATGCTCTGAATGACTGCTTCAGCACTACGGACTGTGACACTTTCAAGCATGCAGTCACTCACAATGGACACACAAACATAGAGGAGTACACTGAGGTTAATGCAGCTAATTGCATTGATGATGTCACTCACTGCAAAACCATCACTGTTTGTGCCAACCAGAAACCATAAATGACAGCAGAGGTCCACAGGCTCCTGAGGGCTCAGGACGCAGCCTTCAGGGCCGGTGACATCGCAGGACTAGGAGCAGCAAGGCCCAACCTGTCCCGTGGGAACAAGGAGGCAAAACAACAGTACAGCAAGAAAATATCTGGACACTTCAGCAACACCACAGAAGCACATTCTCTCTGGCGTGACATACAGACCTTCACCAACTACAAACCTCCACCTCAGACCTGTGTGAGTGACACCACACTACTTAACAACTTAAGTGACTTCTTTGGCCGCTTTGAAGCACAAAACAGCACATCAGCACAGAAATCCACTCCTCCCCAGACGAGCAGGCCATAAGTCTAGATCCAGCTAGTGTGAACAGGACCGTCTCCAGGATCAACCCACCCAAGGCAGCTGGACCAGGCAACATACCAGGTCATGTTCTGAAGGACTGTGTGGAGGAGCTCAAGAATGTCCTGGCCAACATCTTCAACACCTCCCTGAGTCAAGCTGTTGTCCCCACGTTTCAAAACTGCTACCATAATACCAATCCCAAAGAAGCCCGTCCCATCCAACTACAACGATTACCAGCCAGTAGCACTGACCTCCATCATAACAAAGTGCTTTGAGTGGCTGGTCATGCAGAACATCAAGTCCACCCCGCCTCCCTCTTTCCCTCCCTCCCTCCCACGACCCATCTCAGTTTGCATACAGTTCAAACAGATCCATAGAAGATGCCATCGCTGCTGTTCTCCATCCAGCCCTCACCCACCTGGACTCAAAGAACTCCTATGTGCGAATGCTGTTCCTGGACTTCAGTTCAGCATTCAATGAAATCATCCCCCAGCACCTAATACAAAAACTCAGACACTTGGGACTCAAAACTTCTCTCTGTAACTGCATGCTGGACTTTCTCACAGGGAGGCCACAAAGCATGCGGGTCAGCAGCAACATCTCCCAGACAATCACACTGAGCACAGGGGCCCCACAAGGGTGCGTGCTCAGCCCATTGCTCTTCAACCTGCTGACCCATGACTGTGTACCAGCCGACAGCACAAACCACATCATCAAGTTTGCAGATGACATGACGGTGGTGGGTCTCATCACAAACAATGAAGAGGGCAACTACAGAAATGAGGTGAGCCAACTGGTCCAGTGGTGTAAAGACAACAACCTTTTCTTGAATGTAGGAAAAAACAAGGAGATTGTGCTCGACTTCAGGAGGGGACACACACAGCATCCCCCTCTTATCATCGATGGAGCAGCTGTGGAAAGGTTGAGCAGCACTAAGTTCCTTGAGGTGCACATCTCTGAGGACCTCTCCTGGTCCAACAACACCACATCACTGGCCAAGAAAGCTCAAATTCACCTCTATTTCCTCCGTAAACTGAGGAGAGCACGAGTCCCACCCCCCATCATGATCTCATCTACCGGGGCACCACTGAAAGCATCCTCACCAGCTGCATCACAATGTGGTATGGAATCTACACCCCCTCCTGCCGGAAGACACTACAACACACAGTGAAAGCAGCCAGTAAGCTCATTGGTGCCCCTCTGTCCTCTCTCTCAGACATCTACCTCACCCACCTCACCTGCAGAGCCATCAACATTGCAGGCAACACCTCCCACGCCTCACACTCCCTCTTCAGCCTTTTGCCCTCGGGGATAAGGTACCGGAGCCTCCAGGCCCACTCCACAAGACTGTTAAACAGCTTGTTCACCAGACCATCAGGACCCTGAACTCTGTCCACCCCACCCCTGGACCATAACACACTCACCCACACAATAACTACCTCAGCTGTTTGTACAGAAAGACTTGGCACACCAACAGTAATACATTTGCTGCTGTATGTCTCTGCACCTTACTGCAACCATCTGCACAAATGCCATTCCTGCTCCTGACTGTCTGTTATTGAAATATTGATCATGTGCAGTCCAATCTGTCATTGTCTGCACCTACACCTCATTGAACTTGCAATTATGGATATTACAGCTTTACATGTACATAGACAGCTGTTGTTTTAATCCTTATTCCTTCTTTTCTTATATATTGCGCACACCACTAAGAGAGAGAGAAATGGCATTTGAATTCTTCTGTATGTCTGCATACTGTATGTACGTATGAAAGTATTGACAAATAAAAATCTTTGAAGCTTTTAATCTTTAATGTTCATTATGATGTGATTATGTATTGCAATGTCCATTTCCCAGTTTACGTAAAAAACATGAAATTTCCGCATGACGTCCTTCTCATATGACTCATTAATTACACTGAGGACTATTAGTGCAGTTTTAGCCATTTTCATTTTAGATGATGTCTGACTACTTTAACTTAAACTGTGGTGATTTTTAAGAACTACTGCATGTTTTTACAGTCGTATATGCAAAAATATTGACAACCTACACATGTTTTAATGGGAAAGATATAGAGACTATCACTACTGGATATTGAAAAGAATCACAATGCTACCAGCAAATATTAATGCACAGTTATATTTTCTTTTCATTAATTAAACAATAAATACAGTAAATAAATAAATAAATAAATGCTGGGATAGGCTCCAGTTCCCCCGTGACCCTAAAAGGATTAAGCGGAAGAAGATGGATGGATAAATGGATGGATGGATGAATACATACATACATACATACATACATACAAACTGAGAAAGTGCAAATGTTTGAGCACCCTATACAATTATTTGATCACACCAATTTTAAAAAAATCACCAAAATATGCCATTTGTTAAAGGTGCACTAGATAGTATTTTCATGGAAACAAATACATTAAATTAAAAAAAAATCATCCTATTATTTAGAAAGGAGCAGAATTAAAGTTTTTATATTCTTCAAAAAATAATACAGTATAATGATGAAAAATACTTAAAAAACTTTTTATGGGTCAAAAATAATCATAATATTTACATCTGAGCAGTTGGATGACAACAACTACGGTGGTCTGTAACACTGATATATACAAACACTAGATAGGACATGGCTAGCTGCAAGGCTAATCGCAGTCATCCAAGTACAGCCACAATATTGACAAGGTAAAGAAACACAAACAAATAATTGTTCAACTTACTAAATAATTGTTAACTTACGACCAATTCTGTATCAGTGCAGAGGCCCACAACAAAATGCATTTTAGCATAACAAAATTTCAAGAACTTTAGGCTAAGGGCACTTGACCTATCCACCTTTTTCCTGGGGGTGCAGCTGGTGGAGCGATTGTGGACGGAACTTCCGGTTTCGTTTGACCCAGTGTAAAATCAATCAGTTTCAGTGGAGTAGAAGGGGCATTTAAAATAGCATTTTTAAAAGTTTTTCAAATTCATTTTAATGTATAGTCCACATACGTGTTTTCCACTTAAGTGGCAGCTAATTTCAGCACTTGTAGTTTTTTTTTTTTGAATGTTTAGTTGTGTGACGCTCCTCAGAGATAAGCACAGCTCAATCTGTGGCTTCTACAGCAATGAGTAGGTCATGCACTCAAAACTAAAGGATTGTTTGTGAGATCGGTGGTACAGACACAGGACAAACACCAAGGCAAGAGCCAGGTATGTTTTCACTTATATGAATGTCACAGATCTGACATTTTACCCCGAATTTAAAACACCCAAGCATGATGTTGAATGTTCACATTGCCATTATGAACTGCAGGCAACGAGAAGTCATAAATCATGACACTTTCTTTGGTTGCTAGCGGCAAAGTCCCAGGAAACCCCAGATTGTCTGGTATCATTTTAAAGCTTAGAAATTATACTTTCTAAAAATACCTATGTTTTTCCGGAAGACATAACTCCCGACCGATCGAACACGAGTTTTCAACCTAGCTAAAATATTGTTTACATCATTAGCATCTTAGCAGCGGTGCTAACTAACGGAGCTACGGTGTGCAAGGCCACTTTTTAAGATCATCTTTCCATCCCTCGATAGTCGTGGGAAGTGGTATGATCATGTCACTGTTTTGAGATTCAAGAGGCTGTGTTCCTGCATTTCTGATGCCGAAGTCATTGTTTCTTAACAAGGAAAAGTGTCCTGTTTCAGTGACAACCATATGCTCTAAACTGGTAAATTGCTACCACAATTCACGCAAGGCGTCATGGGGCCTAGGAATAAGGTGGATAGTGGATAACTGTAGAACATAAGACTCAAGTGTTGTAGGTTTTGAGATAAAATGCTTCAAAGCACCCAGGTGAGTTTGCACTTTTTTGCATATGGCGACCTTCCTAAAATGGCAACATAATTCTCCAAATGTGAGGAAGTGTAAACATCTGGCAGGAGATTTTAGGGAAATAAAACAGATTTCTTGCTCTGTGGGGAAGCAGAGTGGTTTGCAATCTTTAGCCAGGTAGTCCAGTCCTTGCTATAAAATCTGATGAATTCAAATGTTTGCATGACTAGCACAGCATGAGGAACAACTGTGTGGTTTGATAATTTTATTCTTAGACTGTAATGAATACATTCACATGGAAAAGCAACAATACATGAATGGACATTTCACAATGAATAGAAGTCATTCCGAGCAAGAAATAGACCATACTAATGGCTGTGAAGGTACAAATATGAGCTTGAATGCCTTCTCACTAACAAGCACATCATTTTCAAAAGTGCACAATAGTGTCAAGTCGCTCGGGATGATCCCCCCTTCAACGACTGCCGGGATTACTGTAAGCTGATTTTCCATAATTTACCCTCACCAACTGGAAAAGCACAATCTGGATTCGCCTTCCTAACTCCCCCTCCTTATCTTGTTCCTCTCCCATCATTGTTGTATTAAAGGGGAAAAATGAGTTATGACTATAGGCCCAAAGCTCTGTATGGGTTATTTTTGAAGTTAGCACATTTGCATTTTTAAGTGAAAGTCATATTACCAGTGGAGGTCATACTAAAATAACCTGCACATTGCTCTGTGTAGTTTGTACCTTTTACTAAACAGGAAGATACACAGTAATTGTGGTGTATTTCTATATTTTTACACCCTGTTTAACGTCCCCAAGAGGAGAGCTAGAGATCCCCATTATTTTCTTGCTGAGTAGATTCTTCCCCAACTCTCATGTGTCGTAATAAGATAGATGACACTACTGTTTTGGATGAAAAAAAGGAACAGCAATTCCAGACAAGCACAAACAACCTTCAGCAGACAGAACTGTACCAAGAAACAGTATTTTCTATAAATACTGGGCTCTACATCATTCCTGTTACTATTACCAACACTTTGTCTGCAAGACAATAACATGATGTCAGAAAAGGCAACCTCTAGTCTAATTTGCACAAGAACACAGTGATGACAATGTCAGTATGATGGTCACTCCCCACCTTTGTCAGTATTGGATAATCCAAACAATTATGGACTATGGTGAAGTTTTGTACAAATGTGGTTTTCAGATAGCAAATTTGAATTACCCCTGGTATTCAGCTACTTTCTCAAAACATAAAGGCATTTCAAAAATTGTGTCACATAATCTTTTCTTGAAAGTTCCCATTCACCGATCAATGTACAGTTGTGAAAAATGTAGGACAACAGATGAAATCAACATTTGATTTTATGTCTACATATAAAGGTGACATCCTGGGTTCAATCCCAGCTCCCGACCAATAGTGATCTGTGTGGAGTTTGCATGTTCTCCCCGTGTCTGCATGGGTTTACTCCGGGATTTCTCCGGTTTCCTCCCACATGCCAAAAACATGCAAGTTAGGTTAACTGGCATCAAAACTGGGGATTCTAAATTGTCCTTAGGTATGACTGTGAGAGTGAATGGTTGTCTGTCTCTCTGTGTTGGCCCTGTGATGGACTGGCGATCTGTCCAGGGTGTGCCCTGCCTCTCGCTCAAAGATGCTGGGATAGGCTCCAGCCCCCCCGCGACCTGAAAAGGATTAAGTGGAAGAAGATGGATGGATAACTGTATCATTTGCACTCACTCACACTCTCACACACACACACACACACACACACACACACACACACACACACACACACACACACACACACTCACACACACACACCACACACACCACACACACAAAAACTAGGAAGTAATTCACTTATTTAACAAAATAAATTAACAAAGTTGCTAAGCGCCTATTGAGAAAATATAGGAAAGCTTCTTCTTTTAGCTGCTCCCTAGGGTCGCCACAGTGGATCATCTGCCTCCATCTGACCCTATCCCTTACATCCTCTTCTCTCACATCAACCCTCTCCATGTCCTCCTTCACTCCTTCACTGAATCTTCTCTGTGGTCTTCTTCTTTTCCTCCTGCCTGTCAGCTCCATCTTCAATGTCTTTTGTCCAGTATAGCCACTATCCCTCCTCTGCACATGTCTAAACCACCTCAGTCTTGCTTCTCTCAGCTCAACTTGAGCTGTCGCTCTGATATACTCATTTCTATAATCCTATCTTTACTCATCACTCCCAGTGAGAATCTTAGCATCTTCAACTCTGCCACCTCCAGCTCTGCCTCCTGTTTTTTCATCAGTACCACTGCGTCCAAACCATACATCATAGCAGGTCTCACTACTGTCTTGTAAATCTTCCCTTTAACTCTAGCTGTTATCCTTCTGTCACAAATCACCCCTGACACTCATGTCCACCCATTCCACCCTGCCTGCACTCTCTTTTACACTTGTGCACTGTCCATTGGTTTGAATGGATGACCCCAGGTATTTAAATTCTACCTTCACTACCTCTACTCCTTCTATTTTCACCATTACACCTGTCTCCCTCTCATTTACACACATGTACTCTTTCTTGATTCTTCTGACTTTCATTACTCTTCTCACCAGTGCATACCAGCACCTCTCCAGGTTCTCTTCCACCTGCTCCCAGCTCTCACTACAGATCTCAATGTCCTCTGCGAACATCATGGTCCATGGAGACTACTTCCTGAATTCATCTGTCAGCCTGAGCAAAAAAGAAGGGGCTCAGAGCTGATCTTTGATGTAATCCCACCTTGAAACCATCTTCTACAGCACACCTCACTACTATCTTGCTGTCATTATGCATGTCTTGCACCATCCTCACATACTTCTCTGCCACTCCTGACTTCCTCAGACCAAATGCCATAATAGCTAGCATTTCACTCTTTGGTTGAATGAAAATACAGCAGGGAAAATAAGTATTGAACACTTCAACATTTTTCTCATTAAACATTTCTGATGGAGCCACTGACCTGAGATTTTCACCAGATATCAGTAACAACCCAAGTAATCCATTCATACAAAGAAATCAAGGCAACTTTGTTCACAAAACAAATTATATTTAATAAAGTGGAATGACACAGTGAATAAGTATCAAACACACTTGGTTAAAAGCCTTTGTTGGCAATAACAGCTTCCAGATGCCTCCTGTATGGAATAACTAGACACAGGCATTGCTCAGGAGTGATTTTAGCCCATTCTTCCACATAAACTGTCTTCAAATCTTGAAGGTTCTGTGGGTGTCTTCTATGAACTCTGATTTTCAGTTCGTTCCCCAGATTTTCAATTGGATTCAGGTCAGGTGACTGACTGGGCCATTCTAGCAGCTTTATTTTCCTTCTCTGGAGCCAGTAGAGAGTTTTCTTGGCTGTGTTTGGGATCATTGTCTTACTGAAATGTCCACACTCATCTCATCTTCAACATCTTGGCAGATGGCAGCAGGTTCTTATCAGGGATGACTCTGTACATTTGTACAGTCATCTTTTCTTCAATTATATGAAGTCTGCTTGTACCATGTGCTGAAAATCACCCCCCACACCATAATGGGATGTGCAGTGCCATTTCTCCTCCAAACATGCTGTGTGTCATGCATACAAAAAGTTCAATTTTTGTCTCATCTGACCAGACTATATTCGCCGAGTATTTTACTGGCTTGCACAAATGTTGTGTAGCAAACTTTAAATGAGCTTCAACATGCTTTTTCTTCCGCAATGGAGTCTTGCAAGGTGAGCGGGCATAGAGCCCATGTTGGTTGAGTGCATTACTTATTGTTTTCTTTGAAACAGCAGTACTTGCTAACTCATGGCCTTTCTGGAGCTCTCCATGAGTGGTCTTTGGCTCTTGGATAACTCTTCTGATCATTCTTTTGACTCATCTGTCAGAAATTTTGTGAGGAGCCCCTGGTCGTGGTCAGTTTATGGTAAAATCATCTGTCCACTTCTGAATGAGGGCTCCAACAGTGCTCACTGGAACATTCAACAGTTTAGAAATGTGCCTATAACCAATGTCATGATTATGTTTTGCAACTAAAGGTTGCAAAGGTCTAGAGAGAGCTTTTTGCTTCTACTCATCATGAGTTCTTTGTGGTGTGACAATCTGATATTCACAGACCTTTTTAAAGGCTATCAGTCAGGACTTAACCAGATGAAATTAATTTGCACTGATAGGGGATGGGATGGCATCCTAAATTCTGATGGATTTCAGCTGGTTTCTTGGCTTCCTATGCCTTTTTGCACTTTTTCTTCATGTGTTCAATACTTATTCCCTGTGTCATTCCAGTTTGTTAAATATAACTTGCTTTGTGAAAACAGTTGCCTTGATTTCTTTGTATGTATGGATTACTTGGGTTGTTACTGATATCTGGTGAAAAATCTCAGGTCACTGGCTCCATCAGAAATATGTTTAATGAGAAAAATGTTGCTGTGTTCAACACTTATTGTCCCCGCTGTTTGTTTCTATATAATAATAATAATAATGCATCAGATTTATATAGCGCTTTTCATAGACACTCAAAGATGCTTTACAATGGATGCATTATTCATTCACTCCACAGACAATGGTAGTGGTAAGCTACTACTGTAGCCACAGCTGCCCTGGGGCAGACTGACGGAAACGTGGTTGCCAATCCATGCCAGTGGCCTCTCCGACCACTACTGAACATTTATACACATTCATGACCAGTGTCATGGACAGTGGAGGTAAGGTGGGTAAAGTTTCTTTGCCAGGGACACAATGACAGGATGGCTGGGGAGCACGGGATTCGAACTGCCAGCCCTCCAGTTATTAGATGACCCGCTCTACCTCCTGAGTCACTGCCACCCAAATTTCCCTCCTCCATTCCATTTTTGCTGAGCACAAAGCTGGACAGCAGGAAGTTCCATTTTTTTTATATGGTCTTTGGCATAACCCGGCCAGGACTTGAACCCCGACCTCCCGGTTGTGGGGCAGATGGTCTACCTCTAATCCACCACTCCGGTATGAGAAATAGGATAATGTTATCAGGATCAATGGAAGTATGCACTCATGGCATGTAAAGAAACAGAGGGCACTTAGAGACTGCATACCTCTGCCAATGCCCCATCTTGCAGTGTTAAAGAAAGTGAAAAAGTGATCCAGAATCTGCATCCTGACCCAGATCACCTCGAAAATCAATGACCAAGGGTCACCGCTGGTAAAAATTCCATCAAAATCAGTCCAGTAGTTTTTGCATAATCCTGCTAACAGACAGACAAACATTCTGAGACGTAGGGCCTTGGCAGAAGTGTGCACTCTCTGAGTGTCCTTTAGTTTTCTTGTGTTTCCATTAATCAAGAGGGTCTAAATTATTTGCAAAGCTTTTGTCACTGTTTTTATTTATAGAACATGATGATAAATTTGCTATCGCCATAAATTCTGTTTTCTCAACTCTTTGTGTGTGGAAGAGAGAATCAAACAACACTTGCTTTTACAAGGTGGCCATATTTGCTGCTAACCGAGGATGTGTTAAATCATCAAATTCTGGCAAAAAGTTTGACATGATTTTCTCTTCCAAACACTGACAGAAAAAGAAGTTGGCAAGAGGAGCAGCCAGGCCCCAGAGCAAATAGTGGAGGTTGGCTGCCAGTGTTGTCTGCAACACCTTCCAACATGTTATTGTTCCTTATTACTGCCCATATTTTTTTCACCGGTTCTTTCCTAGCTGTCTCTATCTCTTTCCCCTCCTAACATGTTTAGCTTTTTGGTGCGAATGTCTGTTTCAAGCCAGTTCAGAGTGAAAGACAAACTATATGAGTGCACCAGAGCAGACTTCAGCTTTGGTTAGTTTCCCACACTGCATAGCTGAAAAGAAGTTGCAGATAAATCAGTGTGGTGTTAAATAATGCATGAACGAAAGATATTTTGAAATAAATTCATGAAAGTGTGAGCGCTGAGAAAACAGTTCCAGGTGAGGTTGTCAGCGCGTTTCAGCATTTTTCAATTCACTATGTGCTACTATATTGTCCAGTCAAGCATAGGTAAATCCATCAGCGCACCTACTGGATTAAAAAAAAAAAAATCCTACACAGCATAATGTTGTCTTCCTTGCACATTTTATGCCATTGGATTAGCTTAGCAAAGAAAGCTTTGTCAGCTCTATTGCACTTTGCTTCGTTTGTCTCATGGGTATGATCTTAACCAATGGAAACATCTTCACTGGAATTAAACTGAGTGAACCAATCAACCAATTACCATAGGGTCGTTTTAGGAAGGCACTTTTAATCCAGCGCTATCCTTACTAATATGGGGGTGATAAAACGAGGCAAATACAAGTAGAGTTTTTTTTTTTTTTTTCAATAGTGCCTGCATTTACTAAAAAATTGGATCAGTCTCTAAGTTCTTTTGGAAAGAAACAAAAAGAGTTTGTTTTATTCTTAACATTAAGGATGTAGTGGGGTGGTTGTCTTCGGTGATTGTCTGTTTGAGACTATCCTACACCAGAAAACAACAATAGGAGGCATATCTACCAGCAGGTATTGCAGCATCCAGCTACTCTCTTGAACTGTGGCTCTAGTGGCTGTCAAGAAAACTACACAAAATGGCATGGCAGATGATTACAGCTGAAATGAGTTTAAATTTCAAAGTAAACACGCTTTCTACCCTAATCCTCACCATTTCTGTAACATAGTGTTCTAGTCCAGACCAGACTGAGACCAAAGTCTTCCAAGACCAAGTCAAGACCACAGCCACTGTGTATTTGTTTCTTGGTCTCAGCTTGGTCTTGGGAGACTCTGGTCTTAATGAGGTCTTGACTGCAACACTGTTACCTAAAATGTCTTTTTAATATGTTGAGTGAACTGTCAGTGTAGAAGTACAGGTGAACACAGGTGGTAGTCAAAAAAAGGAACCAGATGGATATGAACTGCCATCCCTTGCAAGGGAGAGTTCTTTTTTTAGTGTCGTCCACCACAGCTTTTTAAACTTAAACATGCTGGAAAAGCTCACTGAAGGCTTAAACAAGCAATCTTTTCATGTGTGAAATGTTGTAGTATTTGCTGATTAGTTCGTTCATCAAAAGGTTTTGGACAACTCCCGTGTATAGTTTTAGTTTTTAGTTTAATCTCAGTTATACTGCATGGCTACAATGCACAGAAAAAAAAAAAAAAAAAAAAAAAAAAGACTGTTAGAACTGTTCCCATTTGGCTTGTCCAGTGGGTGGTCCTCCTTGGTGACACAAGGAGAGTGTAAGGGTTCCGGGCGCTCTGTGTTCCTGCTTTCTCTTGCTCCCTCTGATTAGTACTCTCCCTGCAGCCTTGATCACCACCTGCCACTGATCAGAGAGACCCTTTAAATGGCAGGTTGTGCCGTCAATCTGTCTGGTCATGCCAGACCTTCTACCAGTGTTGTATCCTGCCTGTTGCATTGAGCTATTAATCTTGTGTCTTGTCTGCCATGCTTTGACCCTTGCCTGCCTTAGAGTCTGTCTCCACCTGACATCTTGGACTTTTTCCTGCCTTGCATTTCGCCTGCTGTACTCTGACCATCCCCTGGACTCCCAAGTTTACCTCACAGACTAAATTAATTGCTCCCCAGATTGTGCACATCACCACTCTCCCCCAAGTAAGTCGACTTACCACTGTTTACTTCCACTGCAACCTTCTCCCTTTTCCCCTCATCCAGGCCTGGCCAGCCTGCCTTCAGCCGCTCCACAGAAGCCCCCCAAGCACAGGTATTCTCCTTTCCCATCACCAATTCTCCATCACGAAGGATCAGTTACCTGGTTCCTGCAGTGCCTCCCCAGAAGACCAGTAAGCACAAAGTGGGTAGGAACACTGAAAATACTACAACTATAGTGACTATGACCTCATTCCCAATAGCCAATCACAGCGTGCTTAGTTGTTGGAAAGTTGCACCATGTGATTGGCTGTTGGGACTGAGGTCATAGCCACCATAGTTGTAGTCCTTTCAGTGTTCCAACCAAGAACAGAGCTGTTGCAGGCAATGTAGGCCACTTGGGTTGTGGGGTAAGTGACATTCACCTGGTCAAAGATTGATCTTCTTCTTCTTCTACCGCTTTTCTGGAGGTCCGGGTTGCGGAGGCAGCAGTTCAAGCAGAGAAGCCAAGACTTCCCTCTCCCCAGCCACCTGCTCCAGCTCTTCAGAGGGGATACCAAGGTGTTCCCAGACCAACTGGGAGATGTAGCCTTTCCAATGAGTCCTGGGTATACCCCAGGGTCTACTCCCAGTGGGATGTGCCCGAAATACCTCAAGTGGGAGGCGTCCGGGAGACATCCTGATCAGATGCCCAAACCACCTTAACTGGCTCCTTTCAATGTGGAAGAGCAGCAGTTTTAATCTAAGTCTCTCCCGGTTGACTGAGCTCCTCACCCTATTGCTAAGGGTGTGTCCAGCAATCCTATGAAGAAAGCTCATTTCAATCGCTTGTATCCACAATCTCATTCTTTCGGTCATTACCCAAAGCTCGTGACCAGAGGTGAAGGTAGGAAGATAAACTGAGATAAACAAGACAAGATATACTGCTCCTGGGTGAAAGGCCACACCAAGAACAATCCAACAGACTCTCATGATGAATGTTAGAACAATGATTCAGTGTACCCCGCCCAGTATAGGGTTACCAGGGCCCCACCCTGGAGCAAGGCCTTGGGGAGGGGCTCGATGGCTAGTGCCCGGTGACTGGTTATCTGCCCATGGGACCTGGTTGGGCCCAGCCCAAAGGAGTTACATGGGTCTGCCCTCCAGTGGGCTCACCACCTGCAAGAGGGACCATGTGGGTGCAGTGCTATGTGGATTAGGTGGCGGTCGAAGCAGCTGAGGTGTACCGGTAGGCCAAGCGGAGTGTAGCTCGTGTGGTTGCTGAAGCAAAAACTCGGGTGTGGGAAGAGTTTGGTGAAGCCATGGACAAAGACTTTCGGTCAGCCTTGAAGAGATTCTGGCAAACTGTCAGGTGGCTCAGGAGGGGGAAGCAGCTCCCTGTCCACACTGTGTATGGTGTGGATGGGGCGCTGCTGACTTCGACTGGGGATATTGTCGATTTGTGGAAGGAATACTTCGAGGATCTCCTCAATCCCTGACACACCTTCCACAGAGGAAGCAGGGCTTGTGGACGAGGTGGACGACTCGCCCATCACAGAGGCTGAGGTTGCCAAGGTGGTTAAAAAGCTCCTTGGTGGGTGTGCCCCGGGGGTGGACAAGATTTGCCCTGAGTACCTGAAGGCCCTGTTGTGGGACTGTCATGGTTGACATGCCTCTGCACATTGCTTGGAGGTTGGGGACAGTGCCTTTGTCATGGCAAACCGGGGTGGTGGTTCCTCTCTTCAAGAAAGGGGACTGGAGGGTGTGCTCCAACTTTAGAGGGATCACACTCCTCAGCCTCCCTGGGAAGGTCTATGCCAAGGTACTGGAGAAGAGAGTCCGGCCATTGGTTGAACCTCGGATTCAGGAGGAGCAATGTGGTTTTCGTTCCAACCATCTGACCAACTCTTTACCCTCTCGAGAATCCTCGTGGGTTCTTGGGAGTTTGCCCAACCAGTTTACATGTGTTTTGTGGACTTGGGGAAGGCATTCAACCTTGTCCCTCATGTTTTTTTGTGGGGGGTGTTTCGGGGGTATGGGGTATCAGGCTTGTTGTTACGAGTTATCCAGTCTCTGTACGACCATTGTGAGAGTTTGGTTCGTATTGCCAACACTCGGTCGGACTCATTCCCAGTGAGAGTTGGACTCCGCCAGGGCTGCCCTTTGTCACCAATCATGTTCATAATTTTTATGGACAGGATTTCTAGGCGAGGAGAGTGTCATGCTTGGTGACCATAGGATCTCATCTCTGTTGTTTGCAGATGACATTGTCCTGTTGGCTTCATCCAGCAATGACCTACAGGTCTTACTGGGATGGTTTGCCGCTGAGTATGAAGCGGCTGGGATTAGAATCAGCACCTCCAAGTCTGAGTCCATGGTCCTCAGCAGGAAAAAAGGTGAATTGTCCTCTCCGGGCTGGGGACAAGCTCCTGCCCCAAGTGGAGGAGTTTAAGTATCTCGTGGTCTTATTCATGAGTGAGGGGAGAATGGAACAAGACATTGACAGACGGATCAGAGCAGCATCTGCAGTGATGCGGACATTGTACAGGTCTGTTGTGGTAAAGAGAGAGCTAAGCTCTAAAGCAAAGCTGTCGATTTACCGGTCAATCTCTGTTCCTTCCCTGACCTATGGTCAAAGGTTGATGTATCATCAAAAATAATTTTAGAAGTATTATTTTAAGGAGAAAATCTTACAAAGTGTTGCTTTAAATCTTAAATGCACCTCTAACATTGGGACAATGTCAAAATCTGAGGGGGGGAAACATAATGGAGCCAATAAAAGCATTAATTCTTGCCTTGTCAAGTGGGTCGATCCATTTGGTGACACAAGTAGAGCATCAGATTCTGGTAGATGAACCCCTAGTTGGATGTCACCAAACTGGGCTTCACTGCCCACCCCTTTGATCACAATGTCTGGACAAACAATGACAGATTGGGATGTAAATTGCACCAATATATGTTTATGCATGTAACACAAACACATGTGAGGAATATTTATGAACCCATAATAACACATTTCGTTAAGTGTGGACACAACAATACATCATAAACAGATGATTAGTTACAAAACAATGTTTACTGCACATACTCTTTTAAGAATTTTTTTTATATTTCCCTGAAAAGAAATTTTTCAATTACTTTCTACATAATTTCATTCCTCCAAATCTCATCAAAAACTGATGTACTTCATTATGTTTCCGAGTATCAGCTTTGCATCTACTTTATAGCCACAAGGTTACAAACCAGAACAAGAACAACAACTGGATAGTGCATACATCAATTAAAGCTATAACAGGGCAGCTTTGCTCCAATGCCATTAATTGCCAGTAAAGTCTGGGGGAGAGCATGTAATTGGCATTTAACGCTATTGATGGCAGCATGTGTTGGTATTTAGCTGTCGGGCCACAGAAGGGCCATGTGGAGTCAAAAATTGTCAGGGTGGTGGCGAGCCAAATCCTGTAGGAGCTGCTGCATGGCTCAGTGTGATTAGACGGGGTTCTCGTCCCAGTGCCAAACACAGAGGACACCGAGGTCAGACGTGTCGCACCGAGTGAACAGTCTGGGACTGGGGGAGACTGCACAAAAGGGGTGTGTACAGGTTTATGTAAGAATGTAAATGCACTCTTTTGGGCTGGCCAGTTGCTTCTTGATAATTTTTTCCAGTGCCTAACTGATTTATTTTGTCGTATACATACCAGCTTATTTATTCTAATTCTCTTGCTTTATGGCATTTTTTTTTTTTATCGGTGTTTGACCCTTACCATATGTTAATCAAACTCAGGTAGTGTTTAGAGGAATATGTTATGTTGATTTCATAAGACATCAGCAGCATTGCACATTGTGATAGAGACATATGAATAATGCATAAACATGCTAATGTAAGCACCTATGAGCCCTGGACACAGTTCCTGCCAAGAAGAAGAAATAAAGAGAAAAAAATGCAATGAAGGTGGGAGGACCAGAAGATGAGTGACTTCCCACAATGACTTTTGCACCACTGAAATTTCTTTTTCCCACTTGGATAAAAATGCTGCATCCAAAATGAAATAAAAGCGAGAAGAAAAAAATAACTGCCCACTTTATTATTCTTTTTTCCTTCTCTAAGTGGTGACACCGAGCAAAAAAGACTACAAGCTTAGAAGCTGATTTGCTGCCAAGGCACTTTTGGGGAAATCAATACAGCAAATGCAAATTACTCAAACTGCCATGGATTTCAATGTATATTTATGTGAATGGCATACGTAATTTGATTTTCAAGCTCAAATATACTGTAGCGTTAAGGTCATGTGCGTCACTCCTCTTGGCCCAAAGGAGATTGAGAGTTGGGTACATTTTTATGATGCATACAAAAGTGCTGCGTTAAGGGAGTTAGACCAATGTAATAAATGAAAAGTGAGAAACTTTTGCTGTTTTATAGAAATAATGGAAGCAGCTGATACATGGGACAGCCTATGCCAAAGCCTGCAAAAAGAAGTAAGAATCAAACTTTTGTGTTTCTTTTTTCCTCCTCACATGGGGCTGAAAAGACGGTTGTCACACCTTTGCTACAGTGTTCCTTTGACTTTATTCCATTTATTTTTCATCTGTCTGTAAATGCCTCGAGCATTTCCCGTCTGGATCAGAAACTGTCTGTCCATTTTCTCTGTTACAACTCTGAGATTACCGTGCAGTGTGTGCCTTGCCTCACAATCAGAGAGGTTCAAGATCTTAAGTGCTTTGGAGACTGATTTTAGCTTTCAGGAAAGAGCTGTGCTTGGTGCTTTCCAAAAACACAGCAGGTAGCTTGATGAGGCTGAAACTTTGAGCCCCTTATTCAATTAATTACATATGCCAACATTCAACTATTAAATGTTACTGTTAAGACGTGTTTTCAGGCAAAAGCTAAAAAGGGCTGCTATGGTAATTTCCCACGTCATATTTTTATGAAGGAGCTTTACATTATTCAAGGTTAGCAACAACCCTCATTTGGTGCCACTTTAAAATGCATCTTGCAAATTACAGGGTAAGTACTGGATAAGTAAGAGTAACTACTGGAAAAACAGGTAAAAAAAAAACAGGGTTAATAAAAATATGGGCAAAGCATAGTAAAATCAGGGGAAAAACAGGGTAAGTACTTGGAAAAAAAAAAAAAAAACAGGGTACAGGGGCAGTGTTTTTAACCAGGTTTTCTCCCAATGTTTTACTGAGCACTTACCCTGACTTTACCCTGTCTGTGACCCCCAACCCCACCCCCCCCACCTCCGGCCCTTTACCCCATTTTTCTTTGTTGCTTACTCTGTTTTTATTTTTTTTTTCTGTAATTGCCCTTTTTCCCCATGACTAAAGACAGACAGACAGACAGACAGATAGATAGATAGATAGAGATAGATAGGACTACTTTTAGGTTTTGAGGTATACTGTACAGGTAGTTGTAGCTGGTGGTAATAAACATGCTTCAAGACAGTGAAGCAGCACCATACACAGAACTCTGTTGATACTGTTTGGCAGAATAAAGCCCATAATGGATCATTGTAGAAAACTGAATTACCTTTAAAGTCTGCAACCCTGTGCAGCTCTGAAAGAGGTCAACCTAATAAGTGTGTCAGGTTAAAGAATCAGCTGACTTGAGTCCTCTGAGGGGAATGGACACTCAAAGACTAGTATTAAACCATGAGATAATCAAGGTATTTAACTCAACATAAATGGTGGAATATTGAAATCATTAACAGTGGCTTCCTTTGATTTACTTGATGACTCAATGTGGCAATTAAAGCATCTAAAGTACCCATCTACTCCCCCCCCCCGACACACACACACACACACACACACCTGGACTATAACACACTCACCCACACAATAACTGCCTCAGCTGTTTGCAAAGAAAGACTTGGCACACCAACAGTAATACATCTGCTGTTGTACTGTATGTCTTTGCACCTTACTGCAACCATTTGGACAAATGCCATACCTACTGCTGCCTGTTATTGCAATATTGATCACGTGCAGTCCAATCTGTCACTGTCTGCACCTACACTACTGCACTGAACTTTTAATTACGGGTATTACAGCTCTAATTTTTCTGTATATAGGATTGCTGGGTTTTATCTTTTATCTTTATTTGCACAATGAGTAGCATTACTGTACATAGACGGATGTTGTTGTTTTTCATCCTTACTCCTTCTTTGCTTATATATTGCACACAACACTAAGACAGAGAGAAACGGCATTTCAATCCTCCTGTATGCCCGGTACGTACAGAAGTATTGACAAATAAAAATCTTTGAATCTTTGAATCTAAAGTCTGCAAAACCAAGACATTCCATGAGAAGTAAGTAATTTCTTCTTTTCTCTTGTGATACAATAGTTTATTTTTGATTCATGTGATTACATTGAGCCTTTGTTTCACTCTTTTATTCGTCTTGCATTTCACACCATCTTCTCTGGGATCTCTGTTCAGTACATCGCGTTCCCCCACTAGTCCCGGTTTTAGGTAGAAAACACAGACGCCTTGTCACATATGGCACATTTGCGCTGATAGCTGCAACCCCTGTGGTCTGCAGTCATGGCTTGCAGTTGCCGGGGAAGTGATTGTGTGGTGTATGAATAAAAGCTCCTCCTAATCTTCCATCCAATCTGCAGAAAATCAAGATCAGAGCCACTGAACCAAATCTTTGTTTTCTCTGCTCCCCTCAGTGCTCCTCAGGAGCGGAGCTGTCACTGACGAACAGAGATGGGGAGGAAAGGAGAGAAGCAAGGGAGGGAGAAGACTACTGAGGGAGAGGCATGCAGTGAGACAGAGAAGAAGAGGGACGAAGGAGAGGATGGACGCTGAATCACACTGAGTGCTGTCTAATGATGTTTGTGAAGCCAAAGAAATGAAATGACCAGTGAGGAAGCTTTGCAAAACTAGTGAGAGAAATGAGCAGAAGGTAAGAGGGATGGATAAGAAAGAGAATTAAGGGACTCTTCTACAGCCAGATGGTGCCACTGGGCAGGAAATAGTGTCATCTGTGCACCGTTGTGCTTTTGCTATGATTAAAAAAAAAAAAAAAAAAAAAGGCGAGGCAAGGAGGCATATGCAGGCATGACAAACAATGTGCGTTTAACAGCAAATCCTCTGCTGACGTGTGTGCCAAAAATTAGCTGACGACCAGGAAGTGAAACAAATGAGCCAGAGAGGCAAATTAAATGCTTATACTGGATTAAGTAGTCCAGCTGTGAGGGGGGAAAAATTGCCTCTCTGAAACAACGGTTTTGTCATTTATCATTAATGGAATCTCTTCCCTGGCCTAAACATTGATGAAAGAACAAGAAAAGTAACTCTGATGTGGTAAGTAACTTTGATTTGAGTGGGTTCCCTTTGAAAATAATAGAACATGCTGAATAGCTATATTAACCTGTAACACATAGCATTGAAAAAAAAAATCTGCCTAGTTTTGCATTTGCTGGCTTCAGTTCTTACCTTAAATATCTAACACAGATCGCAAATTCCATGGAATAACACCAGACTTGGATATGTGTGGCACAGAGGATCCAAGAACCTGCTAATAGTAAAAAAAGAATGGATGTTCTCCAAGTGTGTTAATGCAATGGCCTGTCTGTTGGACTTCATAAATGGACATTGCATGCATAATACCAAAGAAGGTGCCAGACATACATTTCAAAATAACAAAGGTAAGGCCTCATCTTATTGAAAGAAATCTTTAACATTTCACAAGTGTTTGATTGTTCCTCACAGTAAATATAATTGTATACAACAGTTCCAACCTGTCATGCTCCTGGGCACGGTGGGCGCCGTGCCCAGTCTTCAATCTAGTTTAGTCTTTTTCTTTCAGCTTGTCGCCTTGGTTATCCTGTCTGCTGTATTTGGTTCCTGTTTTATTGTCATTTTGTATTTGTAGTATTATTATTTACATTTTGGCATTGTGTTGCTCTTGTATTATTATGGTTTCCGGTGTGTGTTTTATTTTGACAGTGCTGCACAGCTCCCGGCTGTCAAACTGGTTCACGGGCTGCGCAGCTGTCATTGATTGTGTTAATTTCTCCACTCATGTGTCCACACCTGTCACATATCTGGAAAGGGTATTTGATGGCACGACAACCTCTCACCATTGTCATGACCTTCCATACTGCTCTGTCCTCAGATGTACTGCTCAGCTCTGAGTGTATTTCTGCTACTGTCAAGGAGAACAGGAGTGCTCCACCAGGTTAGTTTCCCCTTTATTTCCAGCCGTGAGCCCCGCTGCCTTTCAGGTGCACTCTGGCTAGGATTCTGCCCCTTTTCCCGGCGTTCCAAGGCTTCTGTCCCCCTGTGTCATTGAGCACCACTCTCCTCCAGCACTTCACTGTCAGGAGCCAAGCCGGCTTGGTTCCCCTGGCTCAGTCCTGACCTTCCTCTGGTTCTGTGTATCTGTGTATTATGCTGTCTTGTGTTTATCCTTACCCTTAGCCGCTGCTTTCTGGTCGGCAGCTGTGAGGCAGCCCTCTTTGTCTCACTCTGGTGTGGGCGCTGTCTGACTGTCTGCCAGTCCCACCACGCCCCCTCTCTCATTACTGCCAGATTATTCCCACTCCCATTAATCACCTTTCCTGCTCCTCGCTCAGGTGTGCCTAATTTCTCCCTGCCAGAAATGTGTGTACTTTAGCAGCTCTTTGCCAGTCACACATTGCTGGATCATTGTGAATCGTCATGTTCAACTGTGTGCTACTGTGTGCCTGTATGCGTTAGCCACTTCCACGTCAGCCGTGGTTCTCCTGCGTCCTCTGAGCAATGTCGGCTCTGGGACGCCTCTGTGGTTAATTCGTTTCTCTTCATGCGTTCGCTGGGCGATGCCGGCCTAGGAATGCCAATTGTAAGTTTCTTTGTATTTTTGTACGTCTTCACCTTTTTGGAACTGTTTGTCATTACTTTAATAAATGCGTTGTGGTGTAACCCTGCACGTAAGTCCTTCTTTCCACCCTTCTCCATGAGCTGCGTAAAAGCGCAGGGGGAATCCATGACACTTCACCAGTCTCATATGTGTATGTTTAGTGTTTTTTGTATGGTTCGTCTTTATGTTAATAAATGTGCTGAAACCACAGCAAGCATTTGGTATCCTTCAATAGCCCTTAAATAGGGCGTTTTATGAGAGACGGACACGACCAGTGTTTGGACACCAGCCACTGTGCGTTCCTGTGTTTTTCTTTTCCCGTAATCATTTTTTCCTTTTTCTCTTCACCAACTCTATGCAAGCACTCATTATGCCATCAGCTCGCCGGGGCTTCATCAACTGGGAAAAATCGGTAGCCGGTGGCCCCACTATAGATGAGCTGTGGGTGTCAGACTTTGCCCAGGACTTCGTTGATGCAGCACTCGACTCCCGCTCGCTCAAGGTGGTTCGCAGGAACGTTGAGGCACAGCGACCATCGTGGAGGCTATGTACCCATGTATCTGGGGTTAGGAAGTTACCCCAGGTACATGGGTCTGCTACATACTGTCTCCGTCCTTCAAACGGACCTTTGCAGCCTGATAGGAGATCAGCCGTCATGTGCGCCTGGGGTGACGATGACAAGAAAACGTCCTCAGACTCTGGCGTCCCTCTGGCCTCGCCAGGAGGCTGTTTCGCTGCTTCCTCATCTACCGTCTGTTCCTGAGCCGACAAAATGTCCCCTGGATCAGCCACGCCCAGCCCCTCACCACCACCCAGCTGCTTCACGCCGGAGAAGGAGGAGAAACTCCCCCGCTACAGCAGCTGATTCGGCTGGTGATGTGTCTGCAGGGCCAGCTCCTCCATTTTCTTCAGGGGACCCACACCCGCTACAACCATGGGAAGGAATGACTCTGGGCCTTCAGGAGCAGTCACCACCATGCCCCGGGAAGGCAGGCAAGTGTTTTTTTCATTCTCTCTTACCTAAAAATGAATTATCTTGCCTAATTCCCGGTGGTGAGGCTCAGCAACAGCAGCTCACTGAATCGTCACTGCCTGCTGCTAACACCATTCCCTCACCTGCTACTCCCGTGTCTCCTCCTGTTTTCCCTGCGTGTCCGCCGGCCCTGGGGTGGAGTCACCGGATGACGGAGGAGCCTGCGGCCCTGGAGAACCTCGTTCCAGCCCCGCAGCCACACACCGGATCGGAGGAGAAAGCTACCCGCACCCTGGAACTTGAGCCGACTGGAGAGAGTCCCCTGGTTTCAGCAGTGTGGGAATTGGCATCGTCAGTGAGGCAACCTACAGCTTTAGTCGCCACACCCAGAGTTCCACCTACATTGGTCACCGCGCCTGGAGGCTGTTGGGCTTCATCCATCATCACTCCTGCTGCTGGGGTCGTCGCAGCAGAGTCGCCGGAGTCCTGGGCGGTGGTGGAGCTTGAGTCTAGGCAAGTACTCTGTTCTTTTCTAACATCTGCAGATCTAGAGAGTTCTTGTCTGGCTCACGGTGAGGAGAACCAACTGCAGATGTCCTTTGCTCCTGAATTCTCCTCGCCGAGCTACACCACTGCCGATAACTTTGTTCCAGTGTTTTTCTCTTCCTCCCCATCTGAGGTGGCCGTGTCAGGTGTGGCTGTACAGATGGAGAGAGCCAAGATGCCTCAGCCTGGATCGTCGGAGTCCTGGATTGCAGTGGAGCTCGAGCTCAGGCAAGTTCTCTTTTTTTGTGTTCACTCTATCTGTCTTAGAGAGATCTTGCCTGGCTGTTGGTGGGGAAGGCCAGGTGCAGCCATCCTCTGCGCCTGAGCACTCCTCGCTGCACTCCACTGCTCCTGGTGACTCTGACCCGGTACCTTTCTCCCATGCATTTGAGCCTTCTCCCAGTGTCGCCGTGGATGCTCCCTCTCTGTCTGAGGTCTCCGTGGGTGCTTCCCCTCTGTCTGAGGTCTCCATGGGTGCTCCCCCTCCATCCAAGTTCTCCGTGAGTGCTCCCCCTCCGTCTGAGGCCTCCGTGGGTGTTCCCCCTCCGTCCGAGGTTTCCGTGGGTGCTCCTCCTTCATCCAAGGTCATTACGGGTGGTTTGCCCCAGCCTGGGGCCTCCATGGATGCTTCGCACCAGCTCGGGGTCTTTGTAGGTGCTGTGCCCCAGGCTGGGGCTTCCATGGGTACATCGCCCCAGCCCGGGGCTTCCGTGGGTGCGTCGCCCCAGCCCAGGACCTCGGTGGGTGCTTTGCCCTATCCCAGTGCCTCCGTGAGTGCTACGCCTCAGTCTGAGGCCGCCGTGGGCTCTCCTCCCTGTCCCTTTTCTGGTGTCCCGCTGGTTGTGGCTCCTTCATCTGGTTCTCTCATAGGTCACTGTCTTCGCCATGGGTGCTGCGCCCCAGTCTGGGGATGCCACGAGTGCCGTGCCCCAGTCTTGGGCTGCCACGAGTGTTGTGCCCCAGCCCGAGGCCGCGGCTGGTACTGTGCCTCAGCCCGAGGTCACCGCGGGTACCCCACCTCAGTCCGAGACCACTGTGCGTGCCATGCCTTCATCTGAGGTCACTATGGATGAGGTCACTATGATGCTGAGCAGCCTCTTCCCTCATCTGGCCCCCTTGCTGGTCAACCGCCATCTCCGTCGGGCTCTGTCATTGGCCAGCAGTCACTATTGAAGGTCAATCCTCCACAGAGACGGGTCCACCTTCTCCATGCTGGAGACCCTGTGGTCTGCTGGGGGCAAGGGTTCCAGCTGCTGCCTTTGGAGGAAGGGTTAGCATGTGGTGCTCAGTTGTCTGGTGGCCCGTGAGCTCTAGGAGGCTACCTGACGGGCTACGCCATCTGTGTAGCTGGTTCCGGAACTCAGGGAGACCACCAGACGGACTGCGCCATGTGGCCGGGTGGCTCAGAAACTCAGGGAGGCCACCCAATGGGTTACGCCAGCTGTGCAGGTGGCTCAGGGACTCTGGTAGGCTGCCCGAGCTCTCGTTGCTATCATTTGAGGGTTTGTGAGTCCTGTGCCACCACCTTTGTTCAGGTTGTGGGTCATGAATGTTTATGTTTTTTTTTCTGCTTGTTGTTGTCTTGGTCCCTCCATGCCTGCCCCCCCCCCCCATGGTGGGTTGTTTTTCTTGTTGGGAGGGGGGTTCTTTGTGTGTGTGTGGGGGTTCTTTTCTCTTTGATGTCACCCTGGGGTGTCTGCGATCAACCCCTTGGGGGGGGGCACTGTCATGATCCTGGGCATGGGTGGGCGCCGTGCCCAGTCTTTAGTCTAGTTTACTAACTAACTAACTAACTAACTAGCCTGCACTTATATAGCGCTTTTCTAGTCACAAAGACCACTCAAAGCGCTTTCACTAATACTAACCCTCTATTCTAAGGGCCTATAGGAAACAGATATCTAGCCACAATTTAGAACAGCCATTTAACCTAACATGCATGTCTTTGGATTGTGGGAGGAAACCGGAGCCCCCGGAGTAAACCCATGCAGCACAGGGAGAACATGCAAACTCCTCACAGAAAGGTTCCAACCCCTGCCAACCTGGGGATTCGAACCAGGAACCTTCTAGCTGTAAGGCAACAGTGCTAACCACTGCACCACCGTTTAGTCTTTTTTCTTTCTGCTTGTCTCCTTGGTTATCTTGTCTGCTGTATTTGGTTCCTGTTTTATTATTGTCATTTTGTATTTGTAGTATTATTATTTACATTTTGGGGTTGTGTTGCTCTTGTATTATTATGTTTTCCGGTTTGTGTTTTATTTTGACAGCACTGCACAGCTCCCAACTGTCAAACTGGTTCGCGGGCTGCACAGCTGTCATTGATTATGTTAATTTCTCCACTCATGTATCCACACCTGTCACGTACATGGAAAGGGTATTTGAGGGCATGGCAACCTCTGACCGTTGTCGTGTCCTTTCATACTGCTCCATCCTCAGATGTCCTGCTCAGCTCTGAGTGTATTTGTGCTGCTGTCAAGGAGAACAGGAGTGGTCTGCCAGGTTAGTTTCCCCTTTATTTCCAGTCGTGAGCCCCGCTGCCTTTCAGGTGTGCTCCGGCTAGGATTCTTTGCCCGGTGTTCCCAGGTTTCTGTCCCCCTGTGTCATTGAGCCCCACTCTCCTCCAGCACTTCACCAGTCTCGTATGTGCATGTTTAGTGTTTTTTGTATGGTTCGTCTTTATATTAATAAATGTGCAAAAACCACAGCGAACATTTGGTGTCCTTCAATAGCCCTTAAATAGGGCGTTTTATGACACAACCAAGCAATCTGATTTGACAACAGCGATTCCAGGAGTTACTAAAGGCTATTCCCCAATAATTGCACTTGGATGTTTCACGAAATATGTATTCTGCCCCGGATTATTAAGAGGCCTTACCGGGGCAGGAGCCCCGGGCCCCCAGCTCGGTTGGGGCCGGAAAGAAACATCTTTTGTTTATTTTTATTCTACCATGCCCGACATATGGCATTTCAACTTTTTATTTGTTGAGGTGTCTGTCCCGCCTGCTTAATTTAACTGGTTAATAGTTGACATTTGACCTGATCAAGGTTGGACATGGGCTGGTAGTGAATCCGTGGACAAATGAATGAATAAATGTACGATAGTGGTGTCCAAAGGAGAAAAAAGAAGAAAGAAAAAGAGAAATGTGAGAAGGAGGTTTTAAAAAAGACTCCTAAATTGACAGGATTTTTTAAAGTTGAGATACAGATGGACAGTGTTAACTTTACAGTCACAACAACATGTTTGTCAAACTGTTAGCATTACAAATGCTAACATGGGATGCACCAGTGGAGCCACTGTCTGAAGATCCATCAGTCACAGTGGGCAGAAGCTCCAGATTATTGAAGTTGTAAAACACCTGTGAAAGTGTTAAAGATTCATACACACCGGGAATACTGATCCAGAAAGGACCGAAGAGCTGCCAGAATAAGGACACTGATATCAGAGCGTCTGAATGTTCCTACAAACAGCAGAAACATTTTTCTCCAAGTGCCATTTCAATTGAAAGCTTCCAAATGGTGAGTACGTTTCAAGACACTAGCTTCTATTTTCTCCTTCCATGGCTGTTTGTATTGTTTTGTCTGCCGCTTATACGGCCAAAGTCCCAGGGCCAGCAGGCGGCCTGCAGAATGGTATCAGGCGGCCTGCCAGAGGAAAAGGGCCACTTGACCCAAGAACCCAGTCCTTCGGGTGGCCGGCCCACATAGTTGAGCCACCGGGCCTGGAGGGAGAGACAAGGCAGTGGCATACCCACCGGAAGACTAAAAGGTGGGTGGCCGGACTGAAGAAGGGGACCCCCCTTCAGTTTCTGGTTGTGGGGCCAGGCGGACCACGACGGAGCCTGGTGGAAGAGGAAGGGACACCCCAAGGACCTCTGCAAGGGACGAAGGGACCTCGCTATCCACAAGCTGGCCGGCTGCACCCTCAATGGTCCCGGCTTGGGACTGTGACTCGGCTGCACCCTCGATAGTCCTGGCTTGGGACTGTGACTTGGCTGCACCCTCGGTGGTCCCGGCTTGGGACTGGGACTGGAGCTTGGCTGCACCCTTGGTGAACCTCGGGCTGAGGCATGGTGCTCATGGCGGACCAAGGCTGGAGCGCAGC
This sequence comes from Pholidichthys leucotaenia, assembly GCA_020510985.1. Lineage (NCBI taxonomy): Eukaryota > Metazoa > Chordata > Actinopteri > Cichliformes > Pholidichthyidae > Pholidichthys > Pholidichthys leucotaenia. The sequence goes on from CM035836.1 coordinate 159,940,859, forward strand.
ACCCATGTGGGACTGAAGCTGGGCCGCAGCCCCCACAATGGTCCCTGGCCAGAACACAGTACCCATGGAGACCCAGGCTGAGGTGGAACCCAAACTACAGCCTCCAGCAGACGGGGAGCTGAATTTTAGTCGACTTCACCGGCAACAGTGGCAGCCTCGGTTACCTCCAGCGATGAGCCTGGTCCCTCGGACTCGTCCGGTGACACGGACCTCTTTCCGGTGACCCTAGTGGAGGACTCGAACAGAAAAGAGGAAGAGTCAGGGTCGTCGGCAGCAGCAGACCCCGGGAGATGAGCTCAGGTGCAGCATATGGCTGCAGCTGGCCCTCCTCACTTTGAGCTGGGAAAAAATGCTCTAATATGGAAAGAAGGAAGACAAAAAAGTGCACTTGCCTTAGCTTGAGCTCTACTGCCGTCCAGAACTCCGGCGATCCGGGGGATGTCTCCATTGGCTTGACCTCCTGGAGGTGCACCTCAGGCGCTGACTCTGCTGTGGTGGCTTCCACAGCAGGCATGATGGTCTGTGCAGTCTCCATTGTCCCAGCCATTGTGACCCACGCTGGTGATGCCTCTGGTGTGGCAGCTCTGGCTCCTCCTGGGCCCGATGGTGTGGCTCTGGCACTGACGTACACTCGGAGGAAACAGGTGAGAGCAGGGAGAGGGCTGGTGAGCAGTTCAAAGCTGCAGCAGGTGGAGAGATCTCTGGGGACTGCGCACCCAGAGATCTTCTACCAGGGATCAGGCAAGGATTTTCAATAATTTTGGAAACACACGAAGAGATTACTTGCCTGTTCTCCTGGTTTGTGATGTTTGCTGCTGCAGCTGGCGAGGTGTAGGTCCTTGCATTGGTTGTGGCGGGGCTGAACTCCTCCATTGATTGTGGAGAAGCCTCCCAGAACGGCGCCGGAGAGAAAATGGCGGCCACCGATCTCTCCTCCTCCAGGCGGCGATCAATCTCCACCAGCAAAGTCAGTCTGTGTTTCTCCCACCCTCCCCGAGAATGAGCGGGACCGAGCTCTGGAGATGAGGGCGGGGCTGGAGTGGGAGAGCTGAAGGAGGAGGAATGCCTTTCTCGGCGTGAACACCTCTTCTGTGTCTGGTGCTGCTCCGTCGCTGACAATTCCATCCCAGGCTCCTCTCTACGCAGCACAAGGATGGAATGGAGAATGTCTGCAGACTCAGGGAAGAACAACAGGTTGGGACATTCCTGTAACACCTCTGTTGCAGTTTCCTGGATGACACGAACAGCCTCCGAGGAATACTGCCCCTGCGTCCAACAAAGGGCTTCCTCCAAACTGGCCAGTCAGCCCCGTATCGCTCCAGAAGTTCATCATGGCTCCGGCAGCAGGTCGAAAAAACACCCAAAAATGAAAGTAACACATCTACTTACTGCTTGGGCTCTTTTGGTGGCAGCTTACTGTCATGTCCGCTGCGTAATCTCGCAGCGAACATATAAATTGGTGCAAGCCCAACGTGCAGTAATGTAGTGTGTTTATTAACAAAAGGAAAATGTACACAATATCCATATAACAGTCACAAATAAATGAGCAGACAACTGGCCTCAAGCTTTGTTGGTGGGGAAGAAAAGGTAATCGTGCTCCAAACAGAACAGGAGCGGAGGAAAAGGCAATAATAGAAGGACATACGTTAGGTTAATTGACATCAAAACTGGGGATTCTAAATTGTCCTTAGGTATGACTGTGAGAGTGAAAGGTTGTCTGTCTCTCTGTGTTTGCCCTGCAATGGACTGGCAATCTGTCCAGGGTGTACCCTGCCTCTCACCCAAAAGATGCTGGGATAGGCTCCAGCCCCCCCCCCCCCCCCCCCCCGCGACCCAAAAAGGATTAAGCGGAAGAAGATGAATGAACATACACGTAGGAGTGGAAAGGCTCTGGAGTAACTACACAGTTCAGTCCAGGGGGTAAAACCAACAGTCTGCAAGCCAGGAAGTCCAAGATTGAGTTTAAGCTGCCACACTGACTGGTCACACTGCCTCCCTATAAGTACCCAATGCACTAACAAAGGCAAGTGGACACAGCCGTGTGGCAAGCAGGTGGATGACTGATTGAAGCTGTGTGTGTGTGTGTGTGTGTGGGGGGGGGTGAACCATACAGCTGGTGAATGTCTGGTGAGAGGAGGAGGCGTGGCTGTAGGACTGGCAGAGAGCAAGGCTCAATCTGCCAGCTGGAATTAATAAGCAATAATCAAAAACTACAGCCACAGGACATGGACGGGGTTGAACAACCCTGAACATGACAGCCTTGCTTGGCCATGGATGAGAGCAGTCCACTACAATTCCGAGATGATGCCAGTCTTTCTCTTTGTCCAGTAATTGTAAAATTTCCTTCATTTATATTATCATTCATCTCGGAGTTCTATTAATTTGCTCTGGTGAATGCGAACTTATAGATTTAATTCCAAACAACTGTCGGGATACTTTCTTTTTGAATCACTCTTTTAAAAGAATGACAGTGAATGTGGTTAAAATTGTAAAAACTGTCATTAGATAATGAATATCAGAACCTGCTCTTCCCCACTGTTTTCCCAGTGAGGCAGACTGGTCAACATTTTTTTTTTTCCTCTGTGTAGTGAAAAACCCTGTTCTGGCTTCAAATAGTTAATATTTAATCCTTGAACAGAAAACACTGGCTGAGTGTCTTTTTTCATTGTCATAAGTTGTGGATTGATACAAGATATTTGCTGGTTGTTATTCCTGATCGCACTATATTGCTCTGCTATTCAAGCTAAACCTAGAACTTTGTGGTGATTCACTTTATTTAGTAATTGGCAGTGGCTATGAATACAGAAGATGTATCCCTATATGAAATGTGTATTGGTACGGAAAAGTTGGCAATCCGACAAAACCTTTTCAGGTAAGCTCCAAGCCAACTGCTGCTGTGGCTTAGGTAGATAGTACATTGGGCTTGTGATCAGAAGGTTGCTGGTTTGCATCTTGCTATTGGCACCTTGTCCAAACCATTTTACTATGAGATAAAATTTAGACTTAAATTTAGCCTTAGGAATTGGAAGTGGGTAAGGTTAAAAAGGTAGTAAATAGATATTGATTAAAATTTTGAAACAAATGTCTCAGATTTCCGTACCTGTATCCTGCTGCTTTTAAGATACTCATTAATAAAATGTAGTGGCCAATCAGATTCAAGCTGTATCTGTAACAAGAATTCAATGAGTATGGTTCCGTAGCCATAGTCACTGCCTTAAGGAGCCTTCACACCAAACACGAACAGACAAATTTTTCGGGCAGCACGGTTACATTATATCTCAAAGTAAACACACAAATAGACATGACTTCACCATCTGAGTGAGATGCAGATGGGCAAAGTTGCCTTTATAACTTCTGCAGCAGTGTTCAACCAACTATGGAAATCCCCCAAATAACGTCATGCTTAGGTTTACATTATCTGACAGGGGGCTCACCTGAAAAAGTTGCCACTGTCTCCAAAACTTTACAAGATGATGGGTGTTTCGGTTGCTAGCTTGCTAACCTTGTTAGCACGTCTGTGGCAGGAGTCCGTACGTAAATAACTCCGACATCTGGACTCAGCTGAAGAGCTTGCGGTCCTTCTGTCTCCAGGTGAGTGGCAGTCTCATTTTCAAATGAGTTTACTCTCCATTGTTGATACTTTTAATCCGGTGACAGCAGAATCTCAAAGTTAGCGCTATCTCCTGGATGTGAATGTGCCAATGCGCAATTTTGCATGTGCTTGCCTCTTTCCATTGATTTTGTATGCATTCGCACCACCCGTTAGCGTTTGTTGTGAAGGCACCTTTAGTAATTTAGGACCTTGAAGGTCAAGCTGATCTGTCTATGATCCTGGCTATATGGCCACAATAATCCGATAACTAGGAATAATCAGATAATGGTAATTGGATTTGACATGTTTACATGCACCGAATAAAGGGTTTATTGAACAATAAACTATGTGTGTTAATAGAATTTCACTTTATGTAACATTAATTGCCTTCTATCTGATTATTGTTTTACTTGACTACTTTAATAATCAGATAACTCCAGAAATCAATTATAAATGGTTTATTACCGTGCATGTAATCATTTTTTTTTATTTTACCTTTATTTAACCAGGAAAAAAACCCGTTGAGATTAAAAACCTCTTTTTCAAGGGAGTCCTGGCCAAGAGGCAGCAAAAAAAAATCACAAATACACTTACAATGACATACAAATCATATAAAACAGTTACAAATTAGTGAGGCCGTCTCAAGTGTTCTCAATCTGGATTTAAAGTCGTTCAATGAAACGTGTTCCATTAGTTTCCAGTCTTTTTGCAACATGTTCCATGTAGAGGGGGCTGAGAACATGAAAGCTCTTTTTCCCAGCTCAGTACGGGCAAATGGAACAGAAAGCAACAAATGATCATTAGAACGCAAACCATAAGAATCAACACTTCTCAGTGTGATCAAATTACAAATGTAAGGGGGCAACAGTCCAAGCATGGCCTTGTAAATAAAAATGTACCAGTGAGTCAACCTCCTGGTGGACAAAGAGGGCCATGCCACTCTAGAATACAGTTCACAGTGATGGGTCAAGGCTCTACAGTTTGTAACAAACCTCAAAACAGCATGATATACGGAGTCAATCTTACTCAGACACTGAGCTGAAGCGTTCATATACAAGAGGTCTCCATAATCTAAAATAGATAAAAAAGTTGCAGTAACAAGACGCTTTTTAACCTCAAAAGAAAAACAACATTTATTTTGAAATAAAAAAACCCAGTTTCAGTTTAAGTTTCTTCACAAGATTTTCAACATGGGTCTTAAAAGTCAGAGCGTCATCAAGCAAGATACCAAGATACTTGTACGAGTGAACCACCTCAATTTCATTTCCCTCAAAAGTGGACACTGTGGGAAAAATTTGTGGACTCTTCCTAAAATTTGAAAACCACATCAGTTTAGTTTTGTCAGCATTAAGGACTAGTTTTAGCTGCAGAAGTGTGTGCTGCACCACATTAAAAGCTTTCTGCAGAGAAGCAACAGCATTAGCAGGGGAAGAGCCAAAGCAGTAAATAATTGTGTCATCAGCATAAAAATGCAAACTAGCATCAGACACATTTTGTCCTAGATCATTAATGTACATAATGAATAGGAGGGGTCCTAATACAGAACCATATGGCACCCCCTTGTGGACACTGACCATTTCAGAACACAAACCATCATATTTAATACATTGGGTCCTGTCACTCAAATAATTTGCGAACCAGGAGACTATATGTTCCGACAGTCCAAAACTGATGAGTCTTTGCTTTAAAACTGTGTGGTCCACAGTGTCAAAAGCCTTTGACAGATCAATGAAAAGTGCAGCACAGTGCTGCTTTTTATCAAGAGCAACAAGTATATCATTGACCACTTTTGTAGCAGCAGTAATAGTGCTGTGCTTTTTTCTAAAGCCCGATTGCAGTTTTGAAAGAAGTTCATTTGAGTATAAAAACTCTTTAAGTTGATCACACACGAGAGATTCAAGAACCTTGGACAAGACACACAAATTTGATATTGGTCTGTAGTTAGTTAAAACTGCTGGGTCACCTCCTTTTAAGAGAGGAACCACAAAAGCTGACTTCCATACTACAGGAATCTCTTTGTTTTCAATTGATAAATTAAAAAGTGCTGTAAGAGGCTGTGGAATAAAGTCGGCAGCCATTTTTAAAAAGTAAGGCTCTATCAAGTCTGGTCCAGGAGGTTTTCTGTGATTCAAAGTTTTGAGAGCCTTATGAACTTGCTGTACAGTAAAAGGTACAAGTCTAAAAGGTTCTCCAAAAAACATTTGGGAATTAGTACAGTGAGGCACAGATGTAGCTCCTGTAGAGTTAAACAGAAAACGAGATGACACAAAATGCTTATTGAAGCAATTTAAAACCTCAGTTCTATCATAAACTGGGACTGAGCCATTTAAAACAAAAGTAGGAAGAACCTGAGAGCTTTTGTTCACAGATAAACCTTTGATCACTTTCCAAAATTTCTGTGGATTATTAAGACTCTCAGTTATGACAGATAAATAGTATTCAGATTTAGCCTTTTTAATAAAAAAAGTGCGTTTATTTCTCAGTTGTCTAAAAATGGACCAATCACTGGCAGTATCAGTTTTCCTGGGTTTGGCCCAAGCCACATTACGCTGATAAATGGCATCAGACAGTTCTGGAGAGAACCAGGGTTTTCACGCCCCTTTACTCTGAATTTCCCTCTAGGAGCATGTTTATTTACAATTTTCTCAAAGTTTTCTTTAAAGAAAGTCCATGCTAACTCAACGTCTGGCAACAGGTCTATATGTTCCCAATTAACCAAGGACAAATCATGATGATAAGCTTGTTCATTAAATTTCTTCAAATTCCGCTTGAAAATAATGTGCGGTTTACATTTGGGGATTTTTGTATCTCTGCACACTGCAACAACACAATGATCACTCAAATCATTGCAGAAAACACCCACAGATGAAAATTTATGTGTGTAGAGGATGTGTTCAATGATGAGGCTGGGTTTATTTCTCAGGTTCAGTTTTATTATCAGAACACATTCTCTATCAATCTCCAAGCAAGAAAAGAGACGGATCACAGCCACATCATTCTCTTATACCCCGGAACATCGAAACTCAAGTCACATGGTGTCTGAGCAAACATACAGTCACACTGTAACCCCTTTGATCCTCCACCATTGTCTCTCAGCCTTCGATGGTCCGGAAATCCCTCCAGGGCCTCTCTCTGAGACAAAGGACAAATCTCACACCTCCTCGATACCTCCTGCAGGTTCAGTCCTTTTGTCCCTCGAGATGTGAAGCACACAATAAACCTTCAGCAATACATTTGTGGAAAATATGTACCCAACATATGTGCCACAGACCCCTCCCAAACGTCTAATATGGGTCAAACATAATCAGAGATGCATGGCATAAAAAAGAAATATCACCACATATCAAAAATCAATCCACCAGTTGCCTAGGTCTAAACCTCCTGCCGTATCTGCTGTAAGCCAGCCTTGCTGCTTCTGTAGTGTCTTCCTGCACCTGTGGATTAGAACTGTTAGCCAAACTCTGTGGGGGTTCTGGAGAAAGCCTTCTCGGTGGTCTGCCGCGACGGGGAGCCCTCGCTAACTGCACTTGTTCATCAGCCAAAACGAAAGCAGGTTTGAGTCTGTTTATACAAATCAACTCCTTCCTGTCTCCCAAATCTAGCAAAAAATGCTTCTCTCCTGTTTCCAGCACTCTGAAAGGTCCATCATAAGGTGGCCGCAAATTTGGGCGATGAGCATCATGTCTAACAAAAACAAACTCTGCATTTTTTAAAGCCTTCGGCACAAAAACGCGTGGGAAACTGTGATGAACCGGGCCAGGAAGCATGTTTGATCCTGTGTCACTCTGCAACAGCTGAGCGGGGGGGCAATTTGGTGCAGGATTGTCGGGGAGAAATTCACCAGGTAAACGGACAGGTTGTGTAAAAACTAACTCAGCTGGGGAGGCCTGCAATTCTTCCTTAGGAGCAGAACGCAACCCCAATAAAACCCATGGAAGTTTGTCAACCCAATTTGTATCCGTAAGCGACGCTCTGAGGGCTGCTTTCAATGACCTATGAAAATGTTCACATAAACAGTTAGCCTGGGGGTTATACGCGGTAGTGCGGTGAATCTTCACCCCTAGGCTGCGGGCCATCGATGACCAGAGTTCGGAAACAAATTGAGGACCTCTGTCGGACGTCATGTCCGACGGAACTCCAAAACGCGCAACCCAAGCTGTTAAAAACGCGCGCGAAACTTCCTCCGCTGTGGTTGACGCCAGAGGAACCGCTTCTGGCCAACGCGTGGTGCGATCCACCATCGTCAAGAGGTGTATGTATCCCTGTGACAATGGGAGGGGGCCCACCAAGTCGACATGCACATGATCAAAGTGCTTAGCCGGGATGTGAAAAGGCTCCAAAGGAGCTCTAGTGTGCTTGTGTATTTTTGCTCGCTGACACGCTACGCAGGCTGCCGCCCATTCCTTGACCTGTTTGCGCAACCCTGGCCAAACAAATTTCTCCCCCACCATCTTGATCGATGCGCACACCCCGGGGTGCACCAGGGAATGGACTGAGTCAAAAACGCGGCGGCGCCATGCAGCTGGTACCACGGGACGTGGCTGTCCCGTGGAGACATCGCAGATTTGGGGAGGCATACCCATTTGCAGCACTCTGTCCTCCAGCCTTAACCCTGTTGGTCCAGACTGGAGCGCACGCACATCCGCATCGCTAACCTGCTCCGCGGCCATGGCTGCATAATCTAAACCTACACGGACCGGGGCTGCGTGCGCTTCCGCTCCGCTACCCTGGCCCGCGGCCACGGCTGCAGAGTCTGCCCCCACGGGGCCTGGCGCCGCCACAGCACGCGAGAGACAGTCTGCCACTACATTATGTTTACCTGCGACATGCTGGATATCGGTGGTGAACTCCGATATCGCGGCCAGCTGTCTTTGCTGCCGGCCCGACCAAGGTTCCGAAATCTTGGCCATCGCAAACGTTAGTGGCTTGTGGTCCACAAATGCGGTGAAACGGTGCCCTTCCAACCAGAACTGGAAATGGCAAATGGCCAAGTGTAGGGCCAAAAGCTCCCTGTCGAACGCGCTGTATTTTCGCTCGCTATGGCGCAAGGTTTTGCTGAAAAACGCGAGCTGCTGCCAGGTCCCTGCTACAAACTGTTCAACGACCGCCCCCACCGCTAAATCGGAAGTGTCAGTGGTGAACGCCATGCGGGCCGTTGGGACTGGGTGTGCCAACAAAACCGCATTTGCCAGGGCTGTTTTGACTTGGGAGAAAGCGCGCTCCCGATCCGGAGACCATTCAGTTTTATTTGTGGGTTTTTGCTTCTTTAGTGCAGCATACAATGGTTGCATGAGCTGCGCCGCGCTTGGGAGGAAACGGTTGTAAAAATTAACCATTCCCAAAAACTTCTGTAACGCTTTAACCGTTTGAGGTCGGGGAAAATCCATTATTACGCGTTCTTTATCGGGCAGAGGGACCGCTCCTTCTGGTGAAACGCAATGCCCCAAAAAATCAATTTGCGCCACCCCAAACTGGCACTTCACTGGGTTGATTATTAACCCGTGCTCTGCCAGCCTCCGAAAAACCTGTGTGAGGTGGCTTTCGTGCTCGTCCTTGGACGTGCTGGCTACCAAAATGTCGTCCAGGTAGACGAACACGAAAGGAAGATCGTGTAGAACCGCGTCCATCATACGCTGGAACGTCTGCGCAGCGCCCTTTAATCCAAAAGGCATGCGCAAAAACTCAAAAAGCCCGAAAGGAGTTATTACCGCAGTTTTGGGTATATCTTGAGCGCGCACTGGGACCTGATGGTAACCACGCACCAAGTCTATTTTAGAAAAAATGCGCGCCCCCGCCAAATGAACCGAAAAATCTTGGATGTGCGGGATCGGGTAGCGGTCGTGCGCTGAGGCGTTATTCAACCTGCGGAAATCACCGCAAGGTCGCCATGAACCATCAGCCTTTGGGACCATGTGTAGCGGTGAAGCCCAGGGGCTTTTAGAACGTCTAATGATGCCCAGTTTTTCCAAGTTCGCGAACTCCTCATGTGCTATGGCCAGTTTAGCTGAGTCCAAGCGCCGAGCTTTTGCAAAAACGGGCGGCCCGGTGGTAGTGATAAAATGGTCCACCCCATGCTTAGCCACTGTCGCTGAAAACGTTGGGACTGTGAGTGCTGGGAACTGAATGAGCAGTGCGTGAAACTTACCACCTGCGGCTATGACGTTGGCCTGTGCAGTTGGCGGAGCCACCCGGGCTGTGCAGGAAATAGAGTGAAAAGTGCATTAACCAGACGTCTATTAGCAAGATCAACCAATAAACCATGTGAGCATAAAAAATCAGCACCTAACATGTTGAAACTGACTGCTGCTATGACAAAAGTCCACTCGAATGTTCGGCCGTGTAGAGACAGGAGCAGAGTCTTCTCCCCGAAGGTCTTAATCGCCGAGCTGTTCGCCGCCAACACCAGGGGACCACTGGAAGGCACCAGCCGGTCAGCGTAGGAGGGTGTGATGAAACTCAGCTGGGAGCCTGTGTCCACAGGGAAGTGCCTCCCTGATCGCTCATCCCTCAGGTAGAGCAGCTTGTTCTTTTCGCCGAGAGCCGCAGCTGCTACCGACTCCCGGTCTTGGCGTTTCCCGAGCGCTTGAACTGGCACGGTGGTATGCACTTGTGTGCTCTCTCAGCGAAACGGCAATGGTAAAAGCAAAAGACGTCGCCCGCTCTGCGTCCCCTGGCCTCCGTGTCCCCTGGCCTCCGCCGCTGCCATCATCAGTGAGTCTGGTGCTGCAGTCTCTGGCCCCCTGCCATCTCCGGGTGTTGCGCTCAGCTCTGCTGCTGCGGCCGTGGCCGTGTGTCGTCTATGAGCGTCGACGAGCCGCTGCGCCTCCTGGCCCAGCTTGTGGTAGTCTCGTTGGGCCAGCAGCTGTGAACTGGCCAGGGTAACTCTCACCGCTGACGGCAGTGTCCTGAGGAAAAGGTGGGCGAAAATAAAACCATCATCTTCAGAGTCTCAAACTCAGCATCCTCGCCATCAGGTCTGCAGGTCTCTCGGCCTCGCCTTCAGTCAACGCCAGGAGCTTCTCTGCTCGCTCTCCCAGCGAGGGGGTGAAAGAACGGATGAGAGCCGCTTTCAATGCGCCGTACTTGTCGTCGTCTGGCGGGTGGTTAATCAGGCTCTCTACCCGCTGGGCTGTGTGGCTGTCCAGCTTCACAACCACATGGTAGAAGTTCGTGGCGTCTGCCGAAATTCCCTGAAGATGGAACTGTGCCTCGACTGCGTTAAACCAGGAGCGCGGGCTATGCTGCCAGAAATCAGGTAGCTGGACTGTGGTAGCTGCGTTAGCCTGGCTGGCTCCTGATGAGTCCGGTGCAGAAGAATCGTCACCGGCCATAATTCGTCGTAGGGTCACCAGTGTAGAGGATGTGTTCAATGATGAGGCTGGGTTAATTTCTCAGGTTCAGTTTTATTATCAGAGCACATTCTCTATCAATCTCCAAGCAAGAAAAGAGGCAGATCACAGTCACATCATTCTCTTATACCCCGGAACATCGAAACTCAAATCACATGGTGTCTGAGCAAACATACAGTCACATTGTAACCCCTTTGATCCTCCACCATTGTCTCTCAGCCTTCGATGGTCTGGAAATCCCTCCAGGTCCTCTCTCTGAGACAAAGGACAAATCTCACACCTCCTCGATACCTCCTGCAGGTTCAGTCCTTTTGTCCCTCGAGACGTGAAGCACACAATAAACCTTCAGCAATACATTTGTGGAAAATATGTACCCAACATATGTGCCACATGTGAAGCATTTGTTAAAATTAAGTCAATCAAAGTGGACTTTTCAGAACTTTTAATATTTGGCCTAGTTGGATAGTTAATCAACTGGCTAAAATTTACAGAGTCACAGAAAGATTTAAATTCTTCAGAAGCTACGTTTAACCAATCCCAATTGAAGTCTCCTGCTATTAAAAGCTCATTGTAGTTTAATTTGGACAAAAGATGCTTTAAGGATGATAATGCCTCCTTGGTGGCAGATGGAGGTCTATAACAACCAACAACAGTTATGGAAAGAGATTTGGTTATTTCCATATTCAAGGCCAGAAACTCCATCTACTTAGAAATGGACTTAGACAAGACAATTGAAGCATCAAATCTTGATTTAACATAGGCGGCTACACCACCACCTTTTTTAGGCCTGTCAGTACCGAAGACATTGTATCCATTTATACTAATATCATCATCTGTGACAGCTTTTGTCAGCCACGTTTCAGAGATGATCACAACATCCGGATCAGTTGATCTAATCCAAATTTTGACCATGTCCATTTTAGGAAGTAAACTGTGCACATTAAGATGAATAATTTTGAGACCAGACATTGATTTAAAATCAGCAGGAGTCTGGACACATTGCAGATCAGGTCCAGGGTTTGGTTGCACATTTCCAGATAATAATAAAAGTAGGACAATCACCAATCTTTTCTTCACATCACATTTTGAAGCAGAATTTTTGTATATTGAAGCCAGGCGATTCTTTTCATTGAGCAAAAATGTGAGGTCATATAAAGTAAGAACATTTTGAAGTTTAAGTAATTCCCTTGGTACCTCTGTCCAGGAATCTATGACCCAGACCAAATGAGTCTGTGACTGCTCATAAACAACATTAAAATCAGTGCCACTATAGTAAGTGTCCCAAAAACACAACACATTGGCATGGGTACTCACCCAGGGAACATTATTTGATCTCGTGTTCCAGGCTGCCAACAAGCATATTAAAGTAATAAAAAATGCCATTGTCCTCCACTTTCTGCACATCAGCAGCTTAAAAGTTCTTATACTAAATGAAATACTAAAAGAAATAAATACTGCTAGGAGATGTTGCAGGCCCAAGCTAGATATCTCAGCTCCAGGAGTAATATAGGTCTTCCAACCCAATATCCAGGAAAATATTACAGGCCCAAGCTAGTAAGCTCAGCTCCAGGAGAGATGTAGGCCTCCCAGCCCAGTCTCCAGGGGGATGTTGCAAGCCCAAGCTAGTTAACTCAACTCCAGGAGGAATATAAGCCTTCCAGCCCAGTATCCAGGGAGATGTTGCAGACCCAAGCCGGCCAGCTCAGCTCCAGGAGGAATACAGGCCTTTCAACCCAGTATCCAGGGAGATGATGCAGACCCAAGCTAGTTAGCTCAGCTCCAGGAGAGATGTAGGCCTCCCAGCCCAGTCTCCAGAGAGGTGTTGCAGGCCCAAGCTAGTTAGCTCAGCTCCAGGAGGGGTATCGGCCACCCAGCCCAGTCTCCAGGGAGGTGTTGCAGTCCTAAGCTAGCCAGTTCAGCCCTCAGGAGGAGCACAAGCCTCCCAGCCACCTCTCCAGGGGAATGCCACAAGCCCAGCCAACCAACTCGTCCTGGGCACAGGCCCAGACCTGTTAGCCGCACTCAAGGGTGATAGCAGTATTCTTTAAACTTGTTAAAAGTCATTAAACTCATTAAAAGTCCACAATTTACTTAAAACATATAAAGGGATTTCAATAAAAATATCAACTGCAACTTATAAAAAGAGATTTAAATGCAATATAATCCATTAAAAACAACTTAATCCAGAGAGACACTGAGCAGACAATACACATGCTGCCATCTTGGATCAGTGCATACAGTCCATACAGATCGGGTATGGACTGTATGCACTCTGTATCATGTATGTACTTCTGTATCATGGTTATTTTGCATATCATACTCCCATAAATATGTGGGAGGGCCCCCAAAATTGCTCTAGCCCAGGGGCCCACAACCTCCTTAATCCAGCCCTGTATGTATTGCTCTTCTTCACCTGTGTTTTAATAATCATTAAATTATAGTAAATATCTGTGACTTCTTATAATATGCGAGAATTGGAATACTGTGTTTTAATACCTTAATTTCCCCAAGGAAGTGCTATTTCAAGAGATGGTCCTAAAAATCAGATCTCTGTCACCCAGAAATCCATCCTTTGTAAAACATCCCAGCCATAGATGTTGGCTTTATTGTGTCAATTAACCAACCATAATAACTTTGTGGTAATGGACTCTTTTATTTCATCTGAAAATGCCAAGAAAAAGCAAAGTGCGCCAACGCTAAATCGTTAGCGAGTGAACCAGTGACCGGTGTGAGGTCACAGGGACCCACAAACCCTAATCAACAGGTCGACCAGTAGGTATTATAAACACTGATATATGAACTGGACAATATTTTATTTTGTTACATCAAATCAAATCAAGTCAAATCAAATCAACCTTTATTGTCATATTGCTGTACATACAACTGTAGTGCAGGCAAGATGAAATTGTGTTTCTCTCGGCATCCATATAAGTAAAAAGAACATAATTTAGGACACACTCACACACACCCTCACCCCCCACCCCAACACAGCCATTCACACATCCCTGAGACATACTTGAAAACTAACTAGAACTATAATATACAAATAATATACATAATGTCCATAAGGTGCAGTAGTATGTATGAAAGATTCCGGATCAGCTGTTCAGCATCCGAACAGCTTGTGGAAGGAAGCTATTAATCAGTCTGGTGGTTCTGCCTCTGATGCTCCGGAATCGTTTGCCAGATGGCAGAAGTTCAAAGTGTTTATGCAGTGGGTGAGAACGGTCCTTGACAATGTTCAGTGCCCTGCTCCTACAACGGTTCTGAAAAAGTTCTTGGACAGAGGGGAGGGAAACTCCAATTACCCTCTCAGCTCCCTTAACTATCCTCTGCAGGGCTTTTTTGTCTGACATACTGCAGCTGGAGTACCATGTTGCAATGCAGTACGTCAGAACACTCTCCACCACACCTCTGTAGAAGGTCCTGAGGATGCAGATGGGGAGAGAGGCCTGTTTGAGTTTCCTCAAGAAGTGCAGTTTCTGTTGGGCCCGCTTCCTGATCCCCAAGGAATTCTTGCTCCAGGTCAGGTCCTGCGAGATCTGCACTCCGAGGAACTTGATGTTCTCCACTCTCTCCACCAAATGGCTGCCGATGCTGAGAGGGACGTGTTCAGGCTGTGACAGCCGGAAGTCGATAATCATCTCCTTCGTTTTGTCCACGTTGAGCACCAGATTGTTCTCCCTGCACCAGCCCTCCAGGTCTCTAACTTCTTCCCTGTACATTGATTCCTCATCCCTCTGAATAAGTCTCACCACTGTGGTGTCGTCTGCAAACTTAATAATCTTGTTCCCCTCGTGTCTGGATACACAGTCATGTGTTAGAAGTGTAAACAACAGTGGACTGAGTACGCAGCCTTGAGGGGATCCAGTGCTCAGCGTGATAGAGTTGGAGATGTTATTTCCAACACGGACAGACTGAGGTCTCAGTCAGGAAATCCAGGATCCAGAGACATGTGGCAGTGTTCAGACCGAGAAGGAGTAATTTCTCTATCAGTCTCTGGGGAATAATGGTGTTGAATGCTGAACTGAAATCAATGTACAGGAGTCTGGCGTAGGTGTCTTTCTGATCTAGGTGGGTGATGACAGAGTGCAGGGTGGTGACTATAGCATCCTCCATGGAGCGGTTTGAATGATATGCAGACTGGAGCGGGTCATGTGATGCAGGGAGGCAGGCTGTGATGTGTGGTTTGACAAGCCGTTCAAAACACTTCATCACAATTCGTGTCAGTGCAACAGGACGATAGTCATTCAGACAGGACACAACTGGTTTCTTTGCCACTGGTACTATGGTAGAGGTCTTAAAGCATCTGGGAACGACGGCCTGACTCAGGGAGATGTTATAAATGTCAGTCAGGACATCCGCCAACTCACACGCGCAGTCTCGGGGCACACGTCCCGGGATGTTGTCCGGACCTGCAGCTTTACGTGGGTTGACCCTGATTAGGGTCCTCCGTGTGTCCGCTGCGTTGATGATGATAGCTGGCCCAACAGATGGTCCAGCCCTCCCTCTGATTGTTGGGTTTGATGCTTCAAAACGTGCAAAGAAGTCGTTGAGCCTGTCTGGAAGCAAAGCGTCGTCATCATCGACCCCCTGCCTAGACTTATAATCCGTCAGCGCCCAAACTCCCTGCCACATCCGTTTGGTGTTCCTTGTGTCACAGAGGTGTCCCTGGATTTTCTCCGCATAGGCGCGCTTCACCATCTTAATTCCCTTTGAGAGCGCAGACCTGGCTGAGCGGAGGGCAATCCTGTCCTTTGCTCTGAAGGCTGCATCTCTGGCTGTGAGCAGCGAGCACACCTCTGCAGTCATCCATGCCCTATAATTGCCCCGTGCAGTGATAGTCTTCACTATAGTGACATCCTCTGTGCACTTCGCGATGTAGCTGGTGACCGTTTCAGCATACTCCTCCACATCTGTCCTGTCTCCCTGGGAGGCTGCTATTTTGAAGACTTCCCAGTCTGTATACAGAAAACAGTCCTTAAGTGCTGGGGCTGCACCCTCTGGCCAAATCCTGATTTGTTTCTCTACTGGCCTGCTGCACTTCAGTAAAGGTTTGTAGGCAGGCACCAGCATCACGGATAGGTGGTCAGAATGGCCGAAATGTTGCCTTATAAGCATCTGGAAAGTTTCTGTACACCAAGTCCAACATATTCTCTCCTCTGGTCTTAAAGTCTACACATTGTTTAAACTTGGGGTGCACAGTCTTTAAACTGGTGTGATTAAAATCCCCTGCAACCACCACAAAACTGTCCGGGTGTGAAGTTTGAAATTCACTAATAGCATCGTGCAGCTCTCCGAGTGCCTCGTTAGCATTAGCTTTAGCATTAGCGCTAGGAGCTATGTAAACAGCAGCTACAAACACGTTGGTGAATTCCCTCAGCAGATAGAATGGCCGACAATTTACGATAAGGAACTCCACCAATGGAGAGCAGTGTTTAGATACTAATGTGGCGTTAACGCACCAGTTCTTGTTAATATAGATACATAGGACCCCCCTCGGCTCTTACCGGAGCTGACAGGACTGTCCTCCCAGAACAATGTCATCCCTTCCAGCTGAATGGCCGCGTCAGGGATATTGCCGTGGAGCCATGTCTCCGTGAACGCAAACGCACAGCAGTCCCTCCACTCTCTCCGGGTTTCTCTCAGCAGACGCAACTCGTCCAGCTTGTTGTTGAGGGAGCGGACATTGGAAAGAAGGAGCGATGGTACTGCTGGTCTGGAGGGGTTAGCCTTTAGCCTAGCATGAATCCCGGCTCTTTTTCCTCGCTTTTGCTTGCGTTCGCGCTGCTTACGCTTCCTCCTCTCCCGGGTAGCTGCCAGCGGAATCTCCGACAGTATTCCATGCTGGTGTAGAATGTCCAAGTCACATCCGAGCACCGCAATTCTTGCAGCGTGTATTACCTTGATGTTTAATAAGGTCTCACGGTTGTAAGTTTTGCAGAATGTATGTCTGGGATGATCAAAACACTCAAAACTCTCACACTCACCGATGCCTAGAGGGGCCGCAGTGTCCATGCGCGCCACCATCTTTCTTAGCATGTGTGTGAAATGACAATGTGTGTGAAATGACAGTAGTCCTATTCTTTTCTATATTATGTTCATTGGGCTGCTTAGCAACAGCTAAATGGGTACATTTAGAAGGGACCACTTTTTTCAATGGAGCAAAAACCATACTAGTTTGCCTTGTATTGCTGCCATTTAATAAACTATGCTTGTGGAACTGTTGTATAAAAGCAATATTACACTCAGTGCTATACGGTATTATGAATATAGTATATAGCTGTGGTGACGTCTTTGGGGTCTTTGCTTCATGTCGAGCCAAAGACCAAATTGTGGCAGTCATTGATACCATACTCCCTCTCATGTAATATTGCGAATGGATATCACTAAGGATACTGATATACACCTGCTGAATGGCAACAACTTGATAGAAAAGTATTTCCTAATGAACTTAAACAAAATTTGCATCACTTACAGCTTCCCCGCTGTAGTGCTTTGCAAATATTAGGAGTAAATAATATATATTTTAGTACTAGTTAAAGAAAATAATTACACCATGTCTGTCTTTGATTTCCCTTGAACTGTAGTAGTTTGACACAGTTTCTCAAATTTTTAAGCTGTAATATCAGTCCCGCTTTGATGCTCCAAACACTGACATTTCCATAAACAGAAACCGTGCTATATTGAAACTCTCTATGTGTGACTAATATTGCTGGCAAAAACCCAGACAATACATATGCTACACTATTGTTTGTTTACTTACTGATATAACACTGTACTCTAAGCTCTCGAAAATATGTTCCAAAATGCTCATTGGATTGCTTTGCTTTATCAGAGATTACAAACTCTAACAAAAATCCTAAAAAAAGTCCTGGAGGAAAAGTTGTATGTTTGCAGTAGAAGTAAAATTTCATACTGGCAGTAGGTGTGGTGAAGATTGTTCACTTGGTTATAGCATCAGACCTGCTGTCTAAGCAGCTTATAAATACCACTGTTAACACCGCGTTCCAAATTATTATGCAAACGGTATTTTTCTGATTTTCTTAAAAAGTCTATGCAAATGACAGCATAATTTTCAAGTCATCAACAAGAGTATAGCTTGAGTAGGTTAATTTTGTCTTCTTTTAATTACACAACATAACAAAAATAATTTTTTTGTAAGTTGTCTGTGTTTTTTCAACTGATTTAAGACAATTTTGCACCGCTGAATCCGAAAATGACATCCGTTTCTTTTGATCAGGTCAGGTTTTTATGTTAAGTTATAAGCAGTTGTACAGCAGTTGTACAGTTGTACTGTAAATTGAATAGTAGACATTGGTAAAGGTAAGTACATGTAAATTGAATGTTACGTCATCCTTGTTCAAAATTCAGAGAATTTCAAGAAATAAAAAAGAATTTTGCATCATATACAGCGAAAATACCAGTACATGTAAACAAAAACATAAGAAAACGTGGCCATAGTTCAAAAAATTGACCTGATTGAGCAAAATCAATGTGATTTTTGGATTCAGCACATCAAATTTGTCCTAAATCAGCTAAAAAAACTTAGACAATAAATTTGGTGTTGACCAGTGTTATTAGCATTTTGTTTTCTTATTAAAGACAAGGATAGAAAGGAGATGTTTTACCTTCTTTTCTTTTCTTTTCTTTACATGTTTCGACTGTTCACTGCAGTCTTCATCAGAAGAAAACGTCTCCTTTCTATCCTTGTCTTTAATAAGTAAAAAGGTTAACAGAGTATAATTCAAATTTTATTGAACAAACCTCCCAATGATAACTATTTTTTTGCAAAAATAAAAAAAAAAATCTCAAAATACACTTTGCAAAATTATTACGCAGAACAGAGTTTGAAAACATTTTTTTGTTGTAAAGAACTGAAAATGGCCATTTGTTTAATTTGCAGCATTAGGAAGTCGTATTTTCTGAAATCAAAAGCTATTTCATTCAAAAACATCTTAACAGGCCAAGTTATATGTTGACATAGGAACCCTTCTTTGATGTAACCTTCACAATTCCTGCATCCATTGAACTTGTGAGTTTTTGGAGAGTTTCTTCTTAAATTTCTTTGCAAGATGTCAGAATAGCCTCCCACAGCTGCTGTTTTAATGTGAACTGCCTCCTACCCTCATAGATCTTTTGCTTGAGGATGCTCCAAAGGTTCTCAATAGTGTCAAGGTCAGGAGAGGGCGGGGGCCACACCATGAGTTTCTCTCCTTTTATGCCCATAGCAGCCAATGTCACAGAGGTATTCTTTGCAGCATGAGATGGTGCATTGTCATGCATGAAGATAATTTTTCTACAGAAGGCACAGTTCTTCTTTTTGTACCATGGAAGAAAATGGTCAGTCAGAAACTCTATATACTTTGCTGAGGTCATTTTCACACCTTGAGGAAACCTAAGGGGGCCTATCAGCTCTCTCTCCTCATGATTCCGGCCAAAAACATGACTCTGCCACCTCCTTGCTGACACCTTATTGGGACATGGTCGCCATCCAGCAACCATCCACTATTCCATCCATCTGGACCATCCAGGGCTGCATGGCACTCATCAGTAAACAAGACTGCTTGAAAATGAGCCTTCATGTGTTTCTGGGCCCACTGCAACCATTTCTGCTTGTGAGCATTAGGGGTGGCTGAATAGTAGGTTTATGCACAACTGCAAGCCTCTGGAGGATCCTATACCTTGAGGCTTGTGGGACTCCAGAGGCACCAGCAGCTTCAAATACCTGTTTGCAACTTTGTAATGACATTTTAGCAGCTGCTCTCTTAATCCAATGAATTTGTCTGGCAGAAACCTTCATCATTATTCCGTTATCTGCATGAACCCGTCTGCAATCTGAATCAGCCACAAATTTCTTCACAGTACGATGATCATGTTTAAATTTTCATGAAATGTCTAATGTTTTCATACCTTGTCCAAGGCATTGCACTATTTAATGCTTTCTGACAGCAGAGAGATCCTTTTTCTTTCCCATATTGCTTGAAACATGTGGCATGCTTAAAAATGTGGAACATCCTTCTTAAGTAGTTTTCCTTTAATTGGGCTCACCTGGCAAACTAATTATGACAGGTATCTGAGACTGATATCAGTGATCCAAAGAGCCCTGAGACACAATACCATCCATGAGTTTAATTGAAAAACAAAACAAAACAAAACAAAAAAAAAAGGAATGCTTATGACACTAAAATCCTATTTGTATAATAATTTGGAACACAGCGTTTTTATTATCTCAAGTTGTCTCATTTGTGCTTTCTGGAATATTATAAGCAACATTAACTTTCATTCATACCTTTTCTTAACTACCTGTATGGGGTGGTGGTGGTGGTGGTGGTGGTGGTAAAAATATTCTAGCCTTCAATGCAAGGTGTTGGATGAGGTCAGCAGCAAGTTTCAGTAGGTGTCACTGTCACCAAGTCACAGCACAGTGACAAGAGTTTAAAGGAATCTGAAGGCTCTCTGTCATTATTCTGGCATATTACATTAATTTTGAAGCTGCAGCAGACAACTGTGTGTGCCACAACTACACAAGTATCACAGCAGCTGAAAGTGAAGAGTTTCTTTTGAGAGCATCACATTTCATTCAATCCCCCAGAGTTTGCAGCAGCTCTGACCATCTCCGGCTGCTGTTGAGGTAAGACCAGCCATCCTGGAACAAATAAGCTGTGGGAGATACATCGTGTTGCTCTGTTACAGCCTCTCTGTTCAGCCTGCACAGAGGTTCATGTTGCAGTCCCTTGCTCTATACTTGTTCGTGCATCCCATTCACACTGCATTATTTTGAACTGTGTGATCTTCTGTTCCTTTTTTTAATGTGACAGTCCCCTTGTGGTGCTGGACATGAAATGTGACACACAAACACATGGCCCCACCAAATAAATGCAAGGGTGTGCACGTACACACACACAAAGACATGCAGACACACTATGTCTCTTTTTGTATGAAAGCTATTCAGTGCCGATAAAAAAATGATGGCAATTATGTAAAGCATCAGGTGCATTTCAAATTCTGTCCATTAAAATGGAGGACAGAACATCAACCATTGAACTACAGTATACGTATACATTGGTGTTTTTCAATCGACCACTGATCTGCATTCAGTTTGATCGAGCAACAAAATTAAAAGACTTGTGGTGACTCTCAAGTGTATTGTAATATAGATCAGTGGTTGGTGACCACTGCTTCGCCAGCTTCCAGGCTGACCAGTGCATTTGTGTGACATTAGCATTGTGAGGTCATGAAACTTGATACACTGGAGAAATAAGATAAGATAAGATAAGATAAGATAAGCCTTTATTAGTCCCACAATGGGGAAATTCCAGGATTGCAACAGCATAGGGATAGCAACACTCAGAGCAACAGTCAGAAGGCAAGAAAAAACAACATCTAGTAAACATATGTCCATATTACTATAAATGTATATATATAGACACACAGTGCAGAGCATTATGGCTGGTGAATGTGCAGCAGAAAGTCTAAGCTCTCTCTCCGCGGATGCAGCGGGCCAGCTGGAAGTCTTTGGGCATGATGGTGACCCCCTTAGCGAAGAAGAGACCCACCAGGTGGGCCTCGCTGGTCTCCTGCAGAGCCATGACGGCGAAGCTCAGGAAACGCAGGTCGGTCTTGAAGTCCTGAGCGATCTCCCTCACCAGGCGCTGGATGGGCAGCTTACGGATGAGCAGCTCCGTGGATTTCTGGTAGCGACGGATCTCTCTCAGAGCCACGGGCCTGTGACGGCGAGGCTTCTTCACTCTGCCGGTGGCCAGAGTGCCTCTCCGAGCAGCCCTGGTGGCTAGCTGTCTCCTGGGGGGCTTCTTCCTCCAGTAGATTTTACGGGCGGTCTGCTTGGTTCTTGCCATCGCTCTTTATTATTCTGTCTTATATTTCTTTCACGCCGCCTAAACTCCAGCCCGGCACCCGCGTCGTTCTCGCTACAGCTCCCGGTATGTCGAGTTTCCCATTAGCACCGGGCGGCGGCCAAGTGCTAGCTAGCACTAGCTCCTCCCCGCTGTAACGTCTCCCGCTGCAAACCGTGGCTCCGTCCGCCGACCCGGGAGAAAAAAAATGCACTGAAAAAAAAAAAATGCAAAAAGAAAAAAAAAAAAAATGCACTGTTTTCTGCGGCAGATCAAACCTGACATGTTTTCAACAAGTACAGACCCAGATGCAGATGCAGAATGAAACAACAGTAAGTTTAATAATGTGAAGTTATAATGGTGATAGTCTGGAAACCTGGCAACCCCTGTGGAGAACGAGGAGAGGTGATGGTGAGTGTATTGCAGGCAATGACATTTGATAATTGATATACACTACTGTTCAAAAGTTTGGGGTCACTTAGAAATTTCCTTATTTTTGAAAGAAAAGCACTGTTTTTTTTTAATGAAGATAACTTTAAACTAATCAGAAATACACTCTAATATCTAATATACGTACATTGCTAATGTGGTAAATGACTATTCTAGCTGCAAATGTCTGGTTTTTGGTGCAATATCTACATAGGTACATAGAGGCCCTTTTCCAGCAACTATCACTCCAGTGTTCTAATGGTACAATGTGTTTGCTCATTGCGTCAGAAGGCTAATGGATGATTAGAAAACCCTTGTGCAATCATGTTAGTACAGCTGAAAATAGTTTAGCAGGTTAGAGAAGCTACAAAACTGACCTTCCTTTGAGCAGGTTGAGTATCTGGAAAAAATTATTATTTCAAATACAAATCATTATTTCTAACCTTGTCAATGTCTTGACTATATTTTCTATTCATTTTACAACTCATGGTGGTAAATAAGTGTGACTTTTCATGGAAAACACAAAATAATTGTCTGGGTGACCCCAAACTTTTGAACGGTAGTGTAGTTTCTTATCTTACAGATCGTGGCTGAGAGTCAGCGGTGGAGAAGACAGCCAGGCAGCGATGCTACAATGGTGAATATTTGTATTTTGTATGCTTTATTAATCTCCAGAAGAAAATTCAGGGCATCCACTTGGATGGATGAGGCAGCCACGGTACGGTGCCAATCCCTTTACCATTCACACACACATTCACACCTAGGGCCACTTTAGAGTCTCCAATTAAACCTAACCTGCATGTCTTTGGCGTGTGGGAGGAAACTGGAGTACCCAGTATTATGACCTGGCTCAAGGGCCACAACAAACAAAAGCATGCACCAAGTGGAGTTGTAGTTAAACAGAACTTTATTAAACCAAATTAAACCATATTAGACCAAATTAAGGAAAAGTATTACTGAAATATTTCCAGTATGTTGTAGAGGATGCGAAGGAAAGGATGTGGAGGCGAGGCACAAGCGTAGGTCAGCACAGATTCTTTATTTACCTTCTTACATGAATACAGCCTGTTGGCCCCAGCGTGGCCGCTGGGGCCCGGTTATTCATAGTGAGAGTAGAAGTGTAAGAGTGAAGAGAGAGAGATGAGGAAGAGCTGCTCTTCTATACCATCATACAGACAGAGAGAATGCATGGCATATTATCATATCAATTGTCATCTAATACAATTGGTCAATACACATGATTAGCATGACATTGGTTGGCACAAAGATGTATGCATTCAGTCCTGTCTGACTGTCTCCTGTGGTTCTTTTGGTCGTGTGTCAATTGTCCTCTGCTTCCTCCGAGCCCCTGCTGGGTGTGAGGCAAGTTCCAGAAGAATGTCCCAGAGGAATGTCTCCCCGCTGTGTTTAGTGTCACCACACCGCCCCCCCTCGAACACCCAGAAAGGGCTGTGACCCCCCCTGTCATTTGGGCTCAAGTCGATGCCAGTGGAGGCTGCAGCAGGGGTGTTGCCGCTCCGGTCGAACTGCCTGCTGGTGAGGAGTTTTGGAGGGCCTGTAAGTCTGTGGGGGGAAAAGGGGAGGGGTGGAAAAGCCGGTGGTTGTGAAAAAAAAAAAAAAAGAAAACTTACATCTCTGACTCTTCTCGCGGCTCGTCCTGCGAGGATGTGGGGAAGGCGGGCGGCCAAATTCCCCGAGGATGTGTAGTGGCTGTGAAACAACTGTAGTTGTGTGAGGGACTTGGCTGTGTGGCCGTAGATGAGGAAGGGACAGCAATCAGCTAAATCCCCATTGTGTGCCGCGACTGAGAAACCCATACAAACAATGGAGTTGGTTTGTCCCTGGTGTGTAGCACGCGCTGTGGCCATGTAGCTTCCAGTTGCACTGTCCTCATAATCCTGCAGTGTGCGCCCTTGGCTTCTATGCGCGGAAGGTTCGTTGCCGAGAGGTGAGTCAGGGTCAGGGAGCTTGATGGAAATCAATGCAGTCGGTGTCAATGGTCTTCCCTGTTTAAGCTGTTTCTGTGCGTTGCTCGTGTCGCTGATCCTTGTGCATCTTGGTCCCGGCGCTGCACTCTCCGTCCGGCCCTGGAGGTTGCCATCGTGGAGAGAGGACAAGGCGTGCATGCTCCCGTGTGGGTGTAAAGGATGTAGGCGATCCACGGTCTCTGGAATCCACAGTGCGGCGAGAGGGAGAGATAGTCCATTTCACATTAGGTCACCAATGTAAAGGGTGCGAAGGAAAGGATGTGGAGGCGAGGCACGAGCGTAGGTCAGCACAGATTCTTTATTTACCCTCTAACACAGGGGTGTCCAATCATGTGCCATGGAGGGCCAAGACCCTGCAGGTTTTCTCTTCTACCCAGTCTCTTCAGCAGGTGTTTTCACTTATCAGCAATCAGTGGGAGGAAATCCAGTGGAATCTGCTGTTGAAGACACTGGTTGGAGGTAAAACCTGCAGGGTCTTGGCCCTCCATGGCACATGATTGGACACCCCTGCTCTAACATGAATACAGTCCGTTAGTTGTGATGAGAGTAGAAATGTAAGAGTGAAGAGAGAGAGATGAGGAAGAGCCGCTCTTTTATACCATCATACAGACAGAGAGAATGCATGGCACATTAGCATATCAATTGTCATCTAATACCATTGGTCAATACACATGATTAGCATGACATTGGTTGGCACAAAGATGTATGCATTCAGTCCCATCTGACTGTCTCCTGTGGTTCTTTTGGTCATGTGTCAATTGTCCTCTGCTTCCTCCGAGCCCCTGCTGGGTGTGAGGCAAGTTCCAGAAGAGGAATGTCTCCTGCTGTGTTTAGTGTCACCACAATGTACGTAAGTGTTTCATCAGTAACATCAGTAGAGTAGGGAGTGAGTGAATGTAAAATATGGTGTAGTAATGCTGACCAGTGCAAAAACCTAATTAACCAAACATAACCAAGGAGTCCAAATGCAACCAAGTCAAACCAGGACAGAGGATTTCCTGTAGGGAAAAAAGCACAAACAATGGTTAGAGGGGTAAAGCGGTGCGAGGCCTGATTCCTCCCCCCCCCCCCCCCCCCAGTGATGGGATGGAGCAACCCAGGTGGAATGGCCTACCTGCTGAGATCACCGCCAGGCTTAAATGCCCTGTGTCACCCGGGTGCCACAGGTGAACCCACTTGGCAATCACTCACCAGCATCAAACTACAGCACCCCCATAGGACCCAAGGGGCCGTAACACCCCTCCCCCCCCAAGAAAGGGTCCCCAAAGGGATCACCGTAACAAATAACTCCCCCATAAGGCAATTCAAAAACGGCTAAAAACAAGTTCCAAATTATCCAATTGGCGCACAAGACAGCGCATCTTCCCACAATATTATCTTTACCCCTAATATGTCTAATGTCCAACATATAGGACTGCAGGAACAGAGCCCATCTCAACAACTGACGATTGGGACTGTGCAGAGAGCAAAGAAATGTTAAGGTGTCGTGGTCTGTATATACAATCAAAGGGTTGCCACCAGAACCAACATACACTTCAAATTGCTGGAGTGCTCAGACCAAGGCCAACGTTTCCTTCTCAATGACAGAATAGTTATGTTGATGTGAATTAAACTTCTTAGAGAAGAAAAATACTGGCCTGTCAACCTCATGCACTTCCTGAAGCAACACTGCACCAGCCCCCACATGACGAGCATCCACCTCCAATTTGAACACTTTGTCCAACCGAGGTGCAGCAAGAACTGGAGCCACACACAACAAAAGCTTCACATTTTGAAATCAGAATCAGAATCAGAAAAGCTTTATTGCCAAGCATGTTAAAAACATACAAAGAATTTGACTTGACATTGGCGCGCTAATGTAAGCGCATCACAATGACACGGCAGCCATAACAAGGTGCCTCATCAAAACAGTGGGGGATAAGAGGGGAAGAGGGAGGGAATGACACATTGGGCAGAGAGAAAAAAACATTGTTATCAAAATACAGCTCGTTGTATAAGCGGGATTGTGATTACATAGAAAAAAACCTCTCTATTGCACAGAGCATACAAAACAAATCCACACAAAAACAAAGCAGAGAGAGACCAGTGTGTGTATATCAGTTTGTGATATCAGTGTGGGTGCAGTGTGAGTGTATCAGTTACTGGAGTACAACAAAAATCTTCTCCTAGGCAACGGCTAGATGTTATATTCATGTATTGTAAACACAGATAGACATGTCCCAGAGTTTATCTCTCTTCATGCCAGATGGTAAAATTCCATGTTAGTCCCATGACAACGCTGTCCTTGGAGAGTTCTGATTATTGTACAGCAGCAGTTGTTTGGGTTAAGCAAAGCCAACTCTCTTCTGCCTTATCTCTCTCTCCTGGAGGAATGAGTGCAAGGGCGCCGAATCAAGGCCAAATGAGCACACTTCACTTAGAGCAGAAATTTCCTCTCTTCATGCGATTCTGAGCATCACAATTACAATTACATAGGCTTTAAAATCATTCCTTGGAGAGCACCAAGCGACTCCAGATGTTTCCCCTTCCACAGTCATTTGCCGCTATCAGTGCTTTCCCCAGCTGGTCGAATTGTTGAAGAAGCAGCTACGCCGGGTCCGCATTTTGATTAGCTCTTCCAGTTAAATTTCCGATACACCAGGAAAACTCCAGAGCCAATCAGCAGAAAATCCTGTGATCATGAAGCCAAAACAGGTAGATGTCTTCCACATCTTCAGTCGAATCACGCAGACACATGAGTTCCAATCCATGAGTCTCTCCGTTGGGGCTCCCCCTGGCCCGAATTTTTGTAAAATGGTGTCAATAGTATTAAAGCCCGCTCATCAATTCCATAATTTTCCATTTGGATAGAGATTCAGCCAGAAGAACAGCGAACATAGACAGGACACAGCAAGCTGGGATAGTGAAGAGGGGAGAGGAGTGGGGAGAGGGGAGAAATGCGTCTGCTCTCTCTGAAAGCCGGAAGAAAGAAGAAGAAATTAAAAAAAAAAAAAAAAAAAGAAACAAAAAAAAAACAAGATGGCGACCGGGATGGTCACACTTTTTCAGCGCTGAGACAAAGTCGCTGATTTTCCCATTAAAAGTACCTAACCAACAGCGATCGGCGCTCGTGACGGACACCCACGGGCTGAATTTCCACCTCCGTCAAAATCCCGTTGGAATACCCCTTTAATCGGGCAGAACTGCTGCGCTCTACCCGAAGCGATTGCCAAGCTAACGCTAGTTAGCTTAACGCTGGCCCCAGTGCGCCACCTAACTCCGACATGAAGCGACTCAGTCCCCGGTGAGGGCTTACTGGAGGAATCAACCGAGGCGGCATTTGGGAGCTCGGGCGCGGCGTTGGTGAGAGACGGGGGCCACCTGGACCCAGCAAAACAATAGCCTGAGTTGGAGCCCAATTGCGAGGCCCAGCTGAGGAACTACCAGACTGACGGCGGTTGGTGACGGGGCCTAGCGGAGGTGCCACCTAGGCAGACGGCGGCAGGCGGCAGTGATCAGCGGCGGTGATCAGTGGAGTTCGGCTGCGCCGGCGGTGTGCGGCATAACCGGCCAAGCAGACGGCGGCAGGCGGCAGCGATCGACGGCGGTGATCTGCGGAACTGTGCAGCGTTACTTGGCGGAGGAGCTGTGCAGGAGCTCGGTTGCGGCGGGTCCAGCAGCGGCCGGGCTAGTTGAGGCCTAGCCGGATTCTCTGTTTATTTCTATCCACAGGTCAGTAAAATGCCACCAAAAAAAGAGGAAATGGAAGAAAATAAAAAATCTCTGAACTTTGTGTTAGAAGAATTGGCCAAATTGACTAGCCAGCAGGCCAAAATAATAGGCCTAATAGAAGAGGTACAAGCCCTACATTTAATAATTCAAGAAAAAGACAAAAAAATTATGGACCTGGAGCAACACAGGCGTCTTTTGGAGCAACGCGTCGAGGAGCTTGAACAAGGTTCTCGCATTGATGACCTAGTTATAAGTGGACTAGACATCAGATATCAGTCATACGCCCATGCCACAACAGGACTGAGTGGTGAAGATGCTCCCATGAGTGAATCAGTGTCCTTAGAAAATCAAGTGCTTCAGTTCCTTAATAATAGAGACATTAAGGTAGAAGCCAATGCAATCTCAGCCTGTTATGCTCTACCGAAGAAAGATAACAAAACAAAGAAATCAATTGTGATGCGCTTTGTGAACAGAAGGGTAAAGAATGACATACTGAGGCAGGCCAAAAAGCTAAAGGAAACTCAAGTTTACCTAAACGAACACCTGACAAAAAAAAAACGCTGAATTAGCACGGCAGGCACGGATGCTGAAAAAACAAAATAAGATACAGGCAACCTGGACAAGAAATTGTAGAATTTGGATTAAACTAAATGGAACACCTGAGCAAGCAAGGAGTATAATGATCAGAGATGCTACTGACTTAAATAAATACAGATGAACACCGATTAAAAAAATTATGAGTCAATGATAATCCATATTCATACACACGATAAGAATAGTTCTTTTGATACACCATGCCAAAGTACTTTAAAAAAAAATAAGCAAAATAAACAAAAACTTATGATTGACTCGAGTAGACATCAATTATCCCCAGCTGGAAGAAGTCATCTGACACAGAGTGAGGAAACTCAAACTCTGAAAATATGCCACTATGCTGAACATAAACCACAAGAGATGGAGAATGATATTGATCCTGATAACCACTTTTTCAATAATATTCACAACCACTGTGAATATTACACTGAAAAGCAATTCAAAAGTCAAGTGCAATTAGATGGTAAACTGTCAATAATACACTTCAATAGCAGAAGTCTTAACAAAAACTTTCCACAGATTCAGGACTATTTAAAACAGCTAGACAGAAAATTCACAGCTATTGCAGTCTCTGAAACCTGGCTTAATGAAGATCAGGCTCCCCTGATGGCAATAGAGGGATATCAGATGTTTTATATTAACAGAACTCAAAAAAAGGGTGGTGGTGTTGCACTGTATATTGATGACCTGTATAGGTGTAAGCTTGTAAATGAAATGTCCTCTGCACTACCAGGGATTTTGGAATGTGTTACTGTTGAGATTGACCTAGACAAAACAAAAAATCTAATCATAAGCTGCATATATAGAACGCCGGGAACTTGCATTGAGACATTCAGAGATAAATTAGTAGAGCTGTACAATAATATTACTAGTAAGAAAATGGTAGCAATTTGTGGAGATTTCAATATTGATTTACTGAATCCACATTAACAAAATGTAGTTACAGAGTTCATGAACTCTATGTACAGCATGAGTCTATATCCCACAATAACACATCCCAGTAGAATCACAGTTCACTCTGCTACACTTATTGACAACCTGTTTGTCAATGTTATCGATAAGAAAATAGAAAGTGGATTATTGATAAATGATATAAGTGACCACTTGCCAACCTTTGCACTTATCCATGGCCACACGGGGCCCAAAGCAGAAAAAATTTCAAAATCGTTCAGACACAAATCACCAAATGCAATCAATTCTCTTAAAGAGGACTTGCTGAAGCAAGACTGGACAGAAGTCTATGTATCAGATGTAAATGAAGCCTATGACACATTTATAAACATTGTAACCACTCTTTATGAAAAAAACTGCCCATTAGTTAAAAAAAAGCTTAAACACAAATTTGCTGATAAGCCATGGTTAACCAAAGGACTACAAAAGGCGTGTAAAAAGAAAAAATTATTATATAAAGCTTTCCTAAAGAAAAGGACAATAGAAGCAGAGCAGCGGTATAAAACATACAAAAATAAGTTAACTTATATAATAAGATGTAGTAAAAGAGACTATTCCAATAAAGAACTGGAGAAAAACAAAGACAATATTAAAAATACATGGACAATACTCAACAGTATCCTTGGAAATAAAAGCAGAAATACAAGCTACCCAACTAATATTCCAAAAAATAATAAAACGACTCAGAGTGTGAATATAGCTTCACCTGCAGATTAATTTAATCATTTTTTTGTTAACATTGGACCTAAACTGGCCCGAGAAATACCCACTACGGTGCCTACAGGTAGTACAATATGCAATAACACTGCTGTAAAAGACTCCATCTTCATAAAGAACACAGACGAAAGAGAGGTCATTGAAATTGTTAAATCGTTCAAAAGTAAAACATCTATGGACTGTGATGGTATTGACATGCTATTAGTCAAAACTGTTATCAAATGCATAGTAAAACCACTGACGTATATCTGTAACCTGTCTCTCCAATCAGGTATATTTCCCAATGCAATGAAAATAGCTAAAGTAATTCCGATATACAAGACGGGCGACAGAGGGGAACTCTCAAACTATAGACCAATTTCACTATTACCGCAATTTTCCAAGATACTTGAAAAAAATATTCTATGAGAGAATTGACAACTTCATACTGAAGAATGATTTATTGTGTGAGCAGCAATATGGGTTCAGACACAAGAGGACAACTGCATATGCCCTAATGGAATTTACAGAAAAAATATCAACAGCCATTGAAAATAAAGAGTATTCAGTTGGAGTATTCCTAGATCTTAAAAAAGCATTTGATACAGTAGATCACAATTTATTATTAAAGAAACTACAAAATTGTGGTATTAGAGGGGTAGCACTGTCCTGGTTAAGTAGTTACTTAAAGAATAGATATCAGTATGTATGTGTTAGCAACAAAAATTCAGAGTTACTGAAGGTCACCTGTGGAGTCCCACAGGGTTCAGTTTTGGGACCATTATTATTCAATATGTATATAAACGATATATGTAAAGTTTCAGAAAAAATGGACTTAATATTGTTTGCCGATGACACTAATCTGCTATGCAGTGGAAACAATTTGGAACAACTTCTGGATACACTCGGAAAGGAATTAGGAAAGCTTAAACTGTGGTTTGATTCAAACAAATTAACGCTCAATTTAAGTAAGACAAAATTTATAGTCTTTAACAACCATCACAACAACCCAGTACCCAAACTCAGTGTAAATGGTGTAGAGATTGAAAGGGTATCTGAAACTAAATTTCTTGGAGTAATAATTGATAACAAACTGTGTTGGAAGTCACATATTAATTATATTAAAGGTAAAGTATCCAAATTAATTGCAATATTACACAGAGTGAAATATTTGCTGAATCAACCCACACTATACACCTTGTATCATTCATTAATACTCCCATACATGACATATTGTAATGAAGTATGGGGAAATACATATAAAACAAACATATATCCACTCTTTATGCTTCAAAAGAGAGCTATTAGAATAATAAACAAAGCAGCTTACAGGGAACCAACAAACCCACTTTTTCTTAAACAAAAAACTCTCAAGTTGAAAGATCTGGTTGACTTTAAAACCGCAATAATAATGTTCAAAGTGAAGAATTTATCACTGCCCGCAAATATCCAAAAGTTGTTCCAAACAAGGGAGAAACGATATCACTTCAGAGGAACATGTATATTTCAAAAGCCTACAGTGAGAACAACCACCAAGCAACACTGTATTTCAGTGCAAGGAGTCAGATTATGGAACGATTTTGGACCTGAATTAAAATCATGTACAACGCTTGGACAATTTAAACAAAAACTAAAGGAAGAAATACTCCAAACATATTTACAAGACGACATGTAAACTCACATAAGGATTGACATATCCAGCCTGTGTTGTGTTGTAGCTTAGTTTTTTTTTTTTTCTTTTTTTTCTTTTTTCTCTGTGACATTTTGTCTTAGATTTGTTTTTGAATAGTAACCGCTTAACTTAGCCTAGCTTAGTTTTCTTTTTTTCTCTCAATCACATTTTGTCTTAGCTTTGTTTTAAATTGTAATCGCTCTTGTCTTGTTTTCTCTTTTTTCTCTTTTGAATTCTTGGATGGAATATGGGTGGGCAATATGAGCTGCGGCTTCAGCCATCACCCATTTCGGATAACTCACGTGGAATTGTATAGTAGGAGGAGTCTTTGTCTAATTTGACCTTGTTGTTATATTATACAGTTTCTTTTAACCTGTACTGTACTATCCGAAATAAATTCATTCATTCATTCAAATTCATTCATTCATTCAAATGCTTCTTGACATGCAGCCGACCACACAAACTTAGCCCTTGCCTTCAAAAAATTAGTCAAGGGAGCAACGACAGAAGAAAAATTCTTAAAAAAGGCTCTATAATAACCTACCAGACCCAAAAACTGCATCAGCTCTTTCTTTGTAGTTGGTACTGGATATTGCAACACCGCTTGAACCTTGGCCTCCACCGGACGAATATGCCCTTGCCCAACTACTCGACCCAGGTACCTAACCGTTACTCTGGCAAACTCACATTTTGCGAAGTTCACCGTCAGATTTGCTTCAGTCAAGTGCTGGAACAAGGCCCTGACAGGTTGAACATGCTCCTCCCATGTGTCACTGAAAACAACAGTATCATCCAGATAGACAGAACAACCATCAAGACCCGATGTCACCAGGTTCATGAAGTGCTGGAATGTTGCTGGAGCATTGCGGAGACCAAAACTCATCGCCGTGTATTCAAAC
Source organism: Pholidichthys leucotaenia (assembly GCA_020510985.1). Lineage (NCBI taxonomy): Eukaryota > Metazoa > Chordata > Actinopteri > Cichliformes > Pholidichthyidae > Pholidichthys > Pholidichthys leucotaenia. Next base: position 159,973,596 of record CM035836.1, read on the forward strand.
AGACCAAAGGGTGTCACAAAGGCAGATATCTCCCATGTTCGAGCTGTCAAAGGCACCTGCCAGTATCCTTTCAGCAAATTAAATTTGCTTACAAACCGAGCTGATCCCACGCGATCAATACAATCTTCCATGCTTGGTAATGGAAAACAATCGGCTTGGTAACTTTTTTCACCTTCAAGTAGTCATTACAGAACCTTGATGTTCCATCTGATTTAGTCACTGTCAAACTTGGGGATACCCAGCGAGAACATGATGGCACAGCAATATGATTATCCAACATATACTTCACCTTTACCTCCAAGATTTTACACTTATCCAACAAACAACGATAAAAACATTGTTTAATTTGAGAAGAGTCGCCAACATCTATATCATGTTGAATAAGATTTGTACGTGATGGCGTATCCCCAAACAGTGACAAAAACTCCCTTACAGTGAAATCATTTCCGCTCTCTGCAACACAGACAAATGGCCTAACAAGTTATCTAAATTACGTAAAGATTCTGAATTTTTAAGCCTACCACTTGTCATCGCCACATCCAGTGTTCTAATATCCTCTGCCAAAGGAATCTCCAGGGCCAAAACCCCAGACCCTGAGAACACCCCGGGTCCCACACTCAACACTGGAGATGCAGAAACCATATTATCAGCAGCACCACGATCATAATAAGGCTTAAAGCAGGTTCACATGGCACAATTAAGATGATTTCCTCCTATTAGGAGTTGAAATAAGAGTTTACATCTGACACCTGCTTCTCAACACAATAAGGGCCAGAAAACTTTGCCTGAAATGGTGATACTCCCGGTGGCAATAGTGCCAACATCTGGTCCCCCGGACTAAGCTGGCGGCATTCACTGCAGCGATCATAACAGCTCTTTTTTACTTTGTGCCTCAGTCAAATTCTCCCTTGCCATTTCCACAGCCATATAAAGCCAACGGCGAAAGCCATTAACATAATCTGCCAGATTTTGTGTGGTTCTTTGACCACCAAACCATTCTGCAGGACTGCTAAAGGCCCACGAACGTTATGGCCAAAAAAACCTCACTGGGACTAAATCCTGTGCTCTCCTGGACAACCTCCCAGGCTGCCAGCATGAGCCATGGCAGACCTTCCTCCCAATCCTCCCCAAGTTCCACACTATAAGCGCGTAGCATAGTTTTCAATGTCTGGTGAAATCGTTTCAACGCCCCTTGACTCTGAGCATCGTATGCCAATGCACAATTGTGCTTCAGTTCCAGCTGCTTCAAAATCTGTTGGAACATATGGGAAGTGAAATTTGACCCCCTGATCACTTTGGATCACCCACGGAATACCAAAGATTGAAATAAACTGGGTCAACGCTTTCACCACAGATTTCCCAGAAATCGAGCGCAAGGGAAACGCAGCAGGATACCTACTAACCTGACATATTACTGTCAACAAATAGGCACACCCAGACTTGGACGGAGGCAAAGGCCCCACGCAGTCAATTATTAAATATTCAAATGGTTGGCTAATAGCTGGAATACGACAAAAAGGTGCAGGCTTAATAACCTGATTGGGTTTCCCCATCAGCTAACAAGTATGACACGATTTAACAAAGTCTGCTACATCCCGCTTCAAACAAGGCCAAAAGGAATAACACAAAACTCTGTCATAAGTCTTGCTGACCCCCAAATGACCACGGCTATCATGCGCTGTTTCTAACACCAGTTTGCAAAACTTGGCACCACAACCTGAAAAATAGGGTCTCTCAAAAACTCTCCGTCACAGTGCACCCACGTATGTGCCAGCAGACCACCCTGGACAAAATAACTGTGCACCACGTCTCTAAATTTCTCAACTGCCACAGAGTCAGTCCACAATGCAGAGAGAGATGGATCAGACTTCTGGGTCTCAATCCAGTCTTCACGTGACACTGCAGGAGGAAGTTCAGGCAAAATAACACTGTCCACAGGCCCTGAACCCAAACAGTCAGCCACATTTTCCTGACGTGCTTGTGTCCGTGTTACAATGCATGCTGGAAATACCCCCGAAAGCTCCAGATCTTTCACATCTGGTGTCACTGAACGCAACGGCCTCTCCACCACTACTGGAGACAGCGGCCCAGCTGCCCGCGCAGCACTGCCAGCAAGGTCATTACCCAAAACCATCATAACTCCCTCAGCACCAACAGGTACAATGCCATTCACCAGCTCACACTCCAACTTAATTTTATGGCGCAGCACCGGCACTAATCCCAGCTCCATCCCCTGCATTAAACACAAACTCCCCAGTTCCAGTGTCAGCAGAAAAAGATGGCACTGACTGTTGTGTTGCTATTGGGACATATTATTTTGTGACACAGGTGGTGACTCGACCTTTCTGGTTCCGCTGCCACCTGGGGTATAAGAGGGCTGTGAGGAAGAGGGGCGGTCTCTTTGGCCTCCTCTCAGCCTAACGGTATCACCTGTATTGTGAGAGTGAGTCAACAATAAAGTCGTGTTCAGTTCAACGCTCAGTCTTGTCCTTGGTTCTCGTTTTACCAACATAACATTTGGCGATGAGGGTAAAGTATGGATGTGGGGGTTACTACTATTCCTCCGATTTTGGAGTTTCCCGGTGAGCTGCCAGTATATTGGGTGAGGTGGTTCACGGCATTTCAAAATTATTTGGTGGCACTGAACCTTGGTAGACTGGAGAAGTTGTGGGCATGGGCACTGTTGGTTCACAACTTGGGAATAGAAGGACAACGTATCCTTAGTACCTTGGGTGGTTGAGCTAATGGCACAACATTTTCACACCCCAGAAAACGTCATCGTCCGGAGGATTCAGTTTTGGCAGCGCCGCCAGCGGACTGGCAAGTCAGTGCAGCGGTATGTAGTAGACCTACATCAGCTGGCCGGGGGACTGTCAGTTTGGAGTATTAGATGAAGAGATGGTCCGCAACCAGTTGGTGGAACATACCCTTTTCTCGGAGACACGGTCGAAGCTCTTCACACACTCGGATGAGCTGACATTAGCCATGTCCATCGAGTTAGCTCAACAGTGTGAGGCGGCAGACAAGCTATCTTGAGAGCTTGGTGAGAGAGTGGCACTCCGCCATTTTGGACCACAGTTGACGCTGCAGGCAGTGGACCCGGACAGTGACGATGCCGTGGAGGATGATGAGGAGCACGCTGATGCTATGAGGATAAGGTCCGCCCCGGGATCGCCCAGATGTTTGGGTCGTGGGTCCACCAAGCACCGTTATAAGGTTATAAGGTTAGAGAGTGTCCAGAAAGAGGAAAACGCTGCGGCAAGTGTGGACTCCTGCATCATTTTGCCAGGGCATGTAATTGGTTCGAGCAAGGGGACGAGACGCAACATGGATTTCCTTGCTCCAACTCCCACGGTCATCCACACCGTGTCCCTGAGCACTGATGGTCATACCTATTGTATGGTGGAATTGGATGGGGTGGCGGTGCCGTTACTGGTTGACACAGGTGCGGTGAGGTCTGTGTTGAATTGGTCTACCGTGAGGAGTTTCTTCCCACATTATCGAGTGAGAGGTCATTCAGCACCGCTGTGTGGAGGAAGATTGGCCACGGTGGAATCGGTGGAACTGACGGCTAAGTACAAGTTGATGGAGGTGTCCAACCTGAAGTTCTTCTTCTTCTTCTTTCAGATTTGATTGGCATTTGGCAACCAGCTTAAAGGTGCATTGCTGCCACTGACTTTATGTTTTCCTCATAGCTTTGTGACTTCTTCTTCTTCTTCTTCTTTTAGATTTGATTGGCGGTTGGCAACCAGCTTACAGGTGCATTACTGCCAAGTACTTCACTCTATATCATCAGCAAGTCATAGCTTTGTGACGTTTTCCTCATAGCTTTAGGTTTTCCTCTTATAACTTTGTGATGTTTTCCTCATAGCTTTGTGTCGTTCTTCTTCTTCTTTAATCAAGTATCTGCGTCTCATCTCATTATTCTTCTTCCTCTTTTAGACTTGATTGGCGGTTGATCCACCAGCCCATGATGTCTGTGAACTTAAAGATCCTCCACTTAACAAGTACTCAACTGCTTCCCAATGTAGCCTCTTAATGCCAAGATATTTTTCTGCTGCTTTCACAATGATTTTGATTTTTTCTGTTTTCTTGGAAGTCTGTGCAGTGCAGTTAATCACATCTACCACAAATAATAATAAATTATTTTCCTTCTAAACCAAAGTATCTTCCTTAATTCTATTGCATGGACTGCAGGTCTGCACACTTTCCCTGTTAGAGTCCACTCCCAGTTTTTTTAGCTGGCACCTTTTTCACAGCTTCTGCATATGATAATCCCTAAAAAAACTTTTATCTGCTGAATTTCTGCTGCTCTTTTGCTGGCTTCATAACCTCGATATGCAGAGCTATGTTCACCACTGCAGTTACAGCACTTTAATTTGGCTCCTCTTTAACACTTGCCATATTCATGTTCACCGACCACAAAGCGACGTGCCAAACAAACACTGGAAGCTGAGTAGGGCTCCTCTGGGGGTTGCGGATGTGGTCCCACCCAGAGAGGAGGCCCAGTTGAGAGGTGTTCGGGGCAAATGCCAATGATAAGATGACCAGGGGTGGCTGCAGGTGGTGGCTGTTAGGGAGGATGGCTACCTCCAGCTATCTGATGGCTCATGGAGGCATCCCAATGAGATGTGACGCACCAAAGAGGAGAAAGAGGTGTTTGGGCTTCGATGTGGGTCATCCCCGGGAGCGAAGAAAAGAGAGCGCACCGGAGGGTAACCATCTGATGGTTTTCTGGGGGTGGTTTCTCTACTGGGGCAGACTGATGGTTGGGCAATGTATACGTATATTGCATGGTGATGGAATGGGGGATAACCGGGTTGTATATTAGTTCTGTTAATGGGATTGTTTTGTGTTTTATACTATTTATTTTAGGAACATGGCAGTTTTCTGTTTAATGGACTGTGTTTTAGTAGAGATGGCAGAATAATTCGTCTAGCTGTTTGGGGGTGGAACGGTAGTCCACCTGTTCCCCCTAGCTTTAGTTGTTTTGTGTGTATGTCCTAGGCCTTTGAATATTTCTGTTTATCTTTTAGCACGTGATTCGGATTCCAAATTGAGGAGGGTTTCGATTGTGTGTGTGTGTTTTGGCCATTTTTTGAAGGGGGAGAAAGTGTTGTGTTGTTATTAGGACATTATTGTGTGACACGGGCGGTGGCTCCACCTTTCCGGTTCCACTGCCACCCGGGGTATAAGAGGGCTATGAGGAAGAGGGGCAGTCTCTTTGACCTCCTCTCAGCCTGACGGTAGCGCCTGTATTGTGAGAGTGAGTCAACAATAAAGTCGTGTTGAGTTCAACGCTCAGTCTTGTCCTTGGTTCTCGTTTTACCGACATAACACTGACTCTACAACAAATAAGTGTTTGGCACCTGTGTGCTGCAACACTTTAACTGGCACACACATTCACTACCTATCAATGACACGAATGCATCCAAAATAAACGGCTCAAAACTAGACAACGCTCCATGTTCCAAACACACTGTCTCCATTTCCGAAACTGAGGCACAAGACATAACTGGTGCTTGAGAGGACTCATGCTGCTTCATTCTACCTTTTAACAATGGACATTGGTCCTTCCAGTGACCCTCACTGCGGCAGTAATTGCAAATAATAGCAAACCTCCACGATGGAGATGACTTAAAATTTTCCCCCCAGCCTGCTGACTCCGGATGCTCTCATCCACCACTTTCCACTCATTACCAGAACACACATCAGGGAAACTAATGTTATGAGTTAGGATGAAATCATCAGCCAGCTCAGCCCCTCTAAGGGCACTCACTACCTCACACTCATTTATATAGGGTGCTATTTAAGAACAGAGTTCTTGAATTGTTCCAAGACCATTAACTCACAGAGACTACTGAAACCATCCACTTTTACGGCTGAATGCCACCGTGTAAAATGTGACCACAAATCACGCACAAACTCAACATTTGTCTGTTTGGCCCCTTTTACCCACTGTCTAAAGTTTGGCGATATGCCTCCGGAACCAATTCACATGCTTTAAGCACAGTAGATTTTACGTTAGCATAACTTAAATCCCCCTCTGAAGAAACAGTTGAAAACGCCTCCTGCGCTCTCCCTGTAAAAACACACTGTAGCAGGAGAACCTTCTCATTATCAGGCCATTTCTGTGCCTCAGCTACCCGCTCAAAGAGATTGAAAAAATGTCCAGATTGCTCTCATTAAATTTAAGCCTGCTTCATGCTACACCTCTGCTGTCTACATACGTGTAACCGGAAACCTCGTGTGACGAAATTTACGTCATTGTCTCCACTCTACTAGTGTCCGCAGTGCTCGACCGCGTGCAGCCCAAATTTTGTGACCGCGCCGCCTGCCCACGACCTGAACACGTTGAAAAGCGCATGTGCAAGACTGAACGTCCCATTCACAACGTGGCGATATCGACACAGTATACATCAGTAGACAAAGAAGACAACGAGGAGGCGGAAAACGAGAATAAAAACATACATGAATCATACATACATACTTTCTTTCACAGTGGCAGCAGCATCTTCGTGGAAAAGGAGTGGAAACCGGGAAGTCAAACAACAGAAATGGACTCTATATTTGAAGAGAAACTTTGTGAAGAAGTCCGCCGTTTCTTCGTTGGTGAAAATCCTGGTGCGTCAGCGCCTTGGCACTATCTATTGGGCGGGAGGGAAACTACAAATGATGGTTGTGTGCATGTGTCAACCGCTTGGCCTGAGTAGATAAAAAAAAGTGAGCATGAACAGTGCCGCATGCGTGCTGGGCTCGTCCAAAGTGTACGCAGACCAAAGTGGACTAGAGGAGAAATATAGCATGAAGCAGGCTTCAGGGACCAAATGCAACCGCGCAGCCACATCCACACTCCTAGACGTAGATTCACCACCCGGAGAAATTTTACCCTCACGGATCAACTGCAGCCTAGCATGCTCCAGATTTAACTTAATTTTCTCTGTATCCTGACAAATCCTCTCTAATTCCAGTTGTTTTTCCATGTCTATCCTCAGCCGTAATTGTTCTTGTTCCTGCTACATAGCCAGTAACTCCTGCTCCTCAAAAGTCAAACCAACAACCTGCGCAACCCCTGGCACATCCACATTGGTGTGGCACATCCACACCAACTTCACTTTTACTCAGCACCCCTTGTTCAATTAAAGCTAATAAAAACCACCTCTTACCTCAGCTTTGTGCATTTTCTCTGAGACAGTAATGTCTTAATGACTCGCTATTTTAAGCAGCTGATCCTCTTTACAGCTACTCAAAAAGGCTGCCAAAGGCGCACCAAAAAACCTGGATAATGATGCCATAACGCCGAATTACAAATTGACAGAGTGCAATGTGTTCACCACCACACACATATAAAGGCTGTCACAATGCCCCAGAGGATTCCCCTTAACTGCCTAACCAAGAAGCTAGCTAAAACTCCGCTTAGTCTTCATGTGGTTTGTGGTGGGTGTATTAAGCACTAAAACCTCCCATCTGACAACGAATCAACTGATCACCACATAGACCAAGGATGTGCCCTCAAGATAGCTGTCAGAGACAACTACTGTAACACTAACTATTCCGCACAGCACTACAAAAACAAACAAACAAACACAGCCCAACGGGGAAGTGTTTGTTCAGCCTAGTGGAGAAACCTCTGAATATGTGATAGACAGTAACACTTACCTTCTTTAAAAAAAAACCCTCCAGTACGATGCCGGAACCTCAGCAGCTCCCAAGCACACAGTGCGCCCACATCACGCCATCGAAGCACTCACAGCTGAAATCACTGAACCAATAATTGCACAATCACAAAACCCACTACAAATAATTACTCCAAAGGATCCAAATTAAGCAAGCTTCCATTTAATTCAAGTTCTCACTTAATTTGTTATTTCTTTATTTTGCAGTTAATGAACGAGCCCCCATTTGTTATGACGTGGCTCAAGGGCCACAACAAACAAAAGGACGCACCAAGTGGAATTGTAGTTAAACAGAACTTTATTAAACCAAATTAAACCAAATTAGACCAAATTAAGGAAAAGCATAACTGAAGCATTTACAATATGTAATTGTTTCATCAGTAACATCAGTAGTGTAGCGAGTGAGTGAATGTAAAATATAGTGTAGTGATGTTGAGCAGTGCAAAAACCTAATTAACTCAACCAAACATAACCAAGGAGTCACAAATGCAACCAAGCCAAACCAGGACAGAGGATTGCCTGTAGGGGAAAAAGCACAAACAATGGTTAGAGGGGTAAAGAGGTGCGAGGCCTGGTCTCCAACCCCCCCAGTGATGGGATGGAGCAACCCAAGTGGAATGGCCTCCCTGCTGAGTTCACCGCCAGGCTTAAATGCCCTGTGTCACCTGGGCGCCACAGGTGAACCCACTTGGCAATCATTCACCAGCATCAAACTACAGCACAGCACCGCCTATAGGACCCAAGGGGCTGTAACACCAGGGTAAACCAACACAGACACGGGAAGAACATGCAAATTCCACACAGAAGGGTCACCAATGGTCAGGGGGTGGAATTGAACTCACGATGGTCAGGGGTGGAATCCATCCTGTGACCTTCTTACTGTGCTGCCACAGTGCTAACCACTGCACCCTGTTTGCACACCCTGTCTGCACACCATTGTGGTGATGTTGATGATGATATCTTAGGTGGTAAAGGGGGAAAGAGTGTCTCTGCTCCGAGGACTTGGTGAAGGGAAAATGCACACGCACTTATGGGAGGTTATGGTGGAGTCCGGGTTGTTGGTCCGCCAGATGAGAACCAGTCCGCCAGTTTGGTGCAGTCTGCCAGACTTTTCTGAGAAATCTTCACAAACATCAGGGTTTTCCTCTGTCATTTCCAACAATTAACAGTGTTTAACCTTTAACAACCATTTGCAACATTCACACAAGTGTTTGCAAGAGGGTTTGTGAAAGCAGCTGGCGAAAATTAACAACTACTGACAAATGTTAGCAACAACATTTACAATGATTAGTAACTTTTAACAACTCTTTTGCCACTGTTTGAGAATGTTTGAAACCTTTTGCCAACTCCCAATAAAATACCAGGCAAATGTCAGATGAATCTTGAATGCAACCCAATAAAACAGGGTGCACAAATCCTCCCCCAGCATGTATTTTCTTCTAACCACTGTGGAAGACAGATGCCTGTAGAAGCTATAAAGAACATATATTGAATAACAAAATATGAACAAACAACATGATATAACATTGCTTGGTTTGGCCAGGTATTTACTGTGGCACATAGCTCAAAACCTATGGTGCACAGCTGGGGCAAAAGCTTCCCACCTCATCCCTGCTCACATGAGCTCTACACTGCAAAATGCAAACATAAACCACACACACTTCGGCTAAATATAGACTACGCTATATTTTTTTATTATTCAGCATATAAATATAGGGAGCCCTACCTTCAATTGTGTGAGCGCTTACTGGGAGAGCTACTGTTTCTTTCGATTCTGTTGAGATTTATTGGACTGATATTATTATTATTTTTGGCTTTGCCAACTTTATATTCATGTTTGAAATTATAATAAAAGTCTAAATCTTTACAATTATCCTACCTGTAAATGATGTAGGCCAGAGGAGTGGTGATGAAGGACAGCAGCCAGCATCGGGTGGTTGCGCTGTTGAGACTATAATTCTTTTTTTTCAAAAGGGTAATTTCATTTGTTTACATGTATACTAAATCAATTTTTATTCACAAAATAATGTCTGTATAGTGGCACTTACTACCTGGAGTGGACATGGGCCTACTAACAGATGTGTCAGTGGACAGTGAGTTTTTTTTTCATGGAGGTCCATGCTCGGAGTCTGTTCCGGTTTTTCTCTATCTATATTTGTTTGCTGCTATCTGGTGAATAAAATGGTGAGTCCTCTCCCGCTTCTCTCTCATTGTCTCTCCCAGATCAGGATATATAATATAGTATTAGGAGGAAGACAACAAAATAAAACAAAAAAAAGCACAGACTGCGAAAACGTCCCTGGAAATTGAAACACTCCTAATATGGACATAATTCCTATAGGGCCACAGCCACGATCAGCTGTGTTCTAAATGACAACGGGTTCCAGTCCAAGGAATAAATGCTCTGAAATCATCTGTGCATTTTATTTTAATACATTTCAAACAACAGAAAACATAAAACACACATATTTAGGGAAAATCATGGACTGGGAGGCATGTAGATTTTGTTCAGACAAAGTTATTCACATAATAAAACCCCAAACTATCAGTCAGACTGCCTTGTGATTGTGTTCACTACTTGTTGAACCAAAAAGAACTGTTCCGACATATGTTACAACCATTTGCAAATGTGTTACAACCACTTGTAAATGCTTGCAACTTTTTTCCAAAACTTTTGCAGCTATTTTGGAAATGTTTGCAACTGTTTACAAAAAAATACATTCAGTAAAAAAATGCAAACATGTTCTAATTTTTTGGGTAACAAGAAAAACTGGGATCTGAAAAACTGTTTGCAACCTGTTTGGCACCCGTTTACAAACCCTGACGAAACCCCCAAATCGCTACATTCGCCTGCATTCACTGCTCTGTGAGATACATGGGTTAGCACTTGACTCCTTTGTGCACATACCTTTTAATTTTCATTCAGTTTGGTCAGGATAGCCATACAACATGAACAGTCCCATTCTGTTCCACACACACTTTCAATCAAACCCCATTCAGCTTCCCACAATCCCTTCTATCATTTACACAAAGCCTCCTCTATCCAGCTGAGTGCTTAGGAAAGCATGATCTATGTGCAAATGCTTGTGTAAAGTAGCCTCAATGGTTGTCATTCCCCATTGTATGCAGCTGTTACAGGCAGATCACCTGCATTTGTATTCCGTGCCTGGTTCAAAACAAGTCCAGAGAATACTTTGGCTTCTGTATGTTCTTAACTGTCACCCCACCCCCCACACACACAAAAGAAAAAAAAAACTGGCAAAATTATGGAACAAGACACATTCCACCACAAGAAGAGCATACTCAATCTGACCTGCTGTTTGGTTTTTTGGTTTTTGTGTATGTGTGTGTGTTTTCTGGACAGGGCGTAAATAAGCAGTGGAGTGCCAGCATTGTGTGAGTGTGTCCTACAGAGAGGTTAAATGGTTCCCGGAACAACTCCAGTATGCATGCCTATGTGTGTGCCCCCCCTTCCCCCGTGTGTGTGTGTGTGTGTGTGTGTGTGTGTGTTTAACTTACTGTTGACAGAGGCGTTTTTCTACTGACAGCAGTGATCAACAGTGAGCACCCCTGGCTTGGCACCAAGCTATTACTTAATTCATTGACATTTTGTGTAATTGCCTCGGTGCAGTTTGCAGAGGAGGTACAGGGTTCTAATGGGATTAGTTTAGAGAATACAATTACCATTTCACATATAAAAGAAATACTGCATGAAAAGCTCATCAGCTCAGGGGAGGTGAAAGAGGATGTGTTTTTTTTTTTTATATGTATGTATTTATGTATGTATCATAGACTGTATAAATGATATGAGAACTCTCCAAAAGGGAAGTCTGAGCACCTTGATTGCCTGCCGGTGTCTGGCTCCAGTAGGACAATGCTAAGTACCACCTGTCACCATTATTGTGTGTGTCATTTTGCCATATTGAAAACTAAAAATACGCTTTGAAATTTTTTTTAAAGATGGTTTCTGTACTTGTAGCTATTTCTTATGCAGATTTGTGGGGTGGCAGTGGCTCAGGAGGTAGAGCAGGTCATCCAATAACCGGAGAGTTGGCGGTTTGAATCCCGCTCTTCCCAGCTATCCTGCCGTTGTGTTCCTGGGCAAGACACTTTACCCACCTTTCCTTCAGTGTCCATGACACTGGGTATGAATGAGTATCAATGTTCAGTAGTGGTCGGAGAGGCTTTTGGCTCGGATTAGGAGCCACATTTCCATCAGTCTGGCTCAGGGTAGCTGTGGCTACAGTAGTAGTTTATCGCTTCCAGTGGGGGGTGAATGAATAATGTATCCATTGTAAAGCATCTTTGAGTGTTGATGAAAAGTACTGTATAAATTTGATGTTTTATTATTGCATTATTGTTGCGTTCAAATATTTTTTCCTGATCAGTTTGCTTTTAATTAGTTGATACTGTAAATAGAGGGTATGATCATGACTGATCATTGTCGTGATTGGTCAGGATTGACAAAGACTATATATGGTATGAATAACATCAGAGCTCTCCAAAAGAGAAGTCTGAGCATTCTAATTGCCCCCTGGTGGCTGGCTGCTGTGGGACAAGAAGCCCCACCCACTCCATTATTGTCTGTGTCAGTTTGCCATACTGAAAACTAAAAATACTCTTTGAATATGGAGATCAATGGATAACAGTGTGTTAATACTTCATTTATTCTGAAATATTGTCAATTTTCATTCTTCAGAATTTGACAGAATATCAGCTGTAGCTATACCACTGCTGTATTAGCATTTTTTTCAAAATAACCAAGGCACTTCAACACAAACATTTATTTTGTAAAACAAAACAAAACAAACAAAAAAGGGAGCAAAATTAGAGAACAGTGACCACCATATCAGAAAAGAAGATTTAAACAATGTTTTTTTTAGGGTTATAGGATTAAAAAAATAATAGGAAGTGTAGAGGCCCTTGTTTTGAATGACTTCAGCACATCGGCGCCCACAGGACATCACTAGTTTCTCACACTGCTCTGGTTTGGGGGACAGGGTTATGCAAAGACTCTCAGTGGGGAATCTGTTCAACACTGCAGCTGGAATTGCTCACCAGTTCACTGCTGAACAGGGCAAGGATCTGTCTTGGCACAAACTGTCTCTTCGTTTAAGACAGTGTGTACTCAAAGCTCACTCTGCAGTGGCCAAACCTTTCATCAGCAGAAAGAATAAAAAGGCTTGATTTGCCTTTGCTGAGGAGCATGGTGTGTGGACAGAAGGGAACTGGTCCAGAGTGCACTTCAGTGATGAGAGTAAGTTCAATTTATTTGGGTGTGATGGGAAACAATATGTTCGGTGTCAAACTGTTGAAAGACTGAACTCAAAGTGTGTAATGAAGTCTGTTAAATTTGGAGGAGGAAGTGTCATAGTTTGGGGGATGTTTTCTGCAGCAGGAGTTGGGCCTGTTGTACAGCTACAGTACATGGCAGGTTGAATGTAAATGATGTGAACCTTCTTCAGCAACATGCAATTCCTTCACTGCAATTGTCTCCCAATCAACCCGCAATTTTGAACAATGAAATGGCCAACCCAGAGTCCAGATCTAAACCCCATAGAGAATCGCTGGAAAATCCTTGGTGACAAAGTATCAGAATCAGAATCAGAATCAGAATCAGGTTTATTGCCATTGTTCATGTAGTACACAAACTAGGAATTTGTCTCGGTACAATGCTGCAACATTAAACATGATAAGATAAGAGAAATAAACTATACATGTAATAAAGTGTAGGATAAGTAATAGCTAAGAAATCCACTATAGTTACTGAACTGTGGAAAAGATGGCACGAAGAACTGACCAAGATCAAACCAGAGCAGTATGAGAAACTAGCAACGTCCTGTGGGCGCAGATGTGCTGAAGTCATTCAAAGCAAGAGCCTCTACACTTCCTATTAATTTTTGAATCCTATAGCCCTAAAAAAAAAAAAAATAATAATAAAAAATCATTGTTTAAATCTTCTCTTCTGACATAGTGTCACTGTTCTCTAATTTTATTCACTGTTTTTTTTTTAAGAAAATAAATGTTTATGTTGCAGTACCTTGATTATTTAAAACAAACAAACAAACAAAAAAACAGGCTAGTACAGCAGTGGTATAGCCACAGCTGATATTCTGTTAAATAAAGAGTTCCGGCGCCACACGAGTTGGCTGCCTTTTGCAACTGCCTTTTGTTTTGTTTTTTTTATCTTCCTTCTTCTTTCTACACCTTTCACTCTATATATATCACGGACACACAGATCGCCCCAAAGGTCTCCCGAGTCGGCGGACGGAGCCACTGTTTACAGCAGGAGATGATACAGCAGGGAAGAGCTAGCTAGCACTCAACCGCCACCTGGTGCTAACGGAGAAACTCGACATACTGAAGAACTGAAGCGAAGAACTGAAGCGAAGAACTGAAGCGAAAACGACGCGGGTGCCGGGCTGGAGTTTAGGCGATGTGCAAGAAATATAAGACAGAATAATAAAGAGCGATGGCAAGAACCAAGCAGACCGCCCATAAATCTACTGGAGGAAAAGCCCCCAGGAAGCAGCTGGCCACCAAGGCTGCTCGGAAAAAGCGCTCCGGCCACCGGCGGAGTGAAGAAGCCTCACCGTTACAGGCCCGGTACCGTGGCTCTGAGAGAGATCCGTCGCTACCAGAAATCCACGGAGCTGCTCATCCGTAAGCTGCCCTTCCAGCGCCTGGTGAGAGAGATCGCTCAGGACTTCAAGACCGACCTGCGCTTCCAGAGCTCCGCCATCATGGCTCTGCAGGAGACCAGCGAGGCCTACCTGGTGGGTCTCTTCGAGGACACCAACCTGTGCGCCATCCATGCCAAGAGGGTCACCATCATGTCCAAAGACATCCAGCTGGCCCGCCGCATCCGCGGAGAGAGAGCTTAGACTTTCTGCTGCACATCCACCAACCACAATGCTCCGCACTGTGTGTCTATATATATATATATATATTTATATTAATATGTACATATGTATACTAGCTGCTCTTGTTTTTTCTTGCCTTCTGATTGTTGCTCTGAGTGTTGCTATCCCTGTGCTGTTGCAATCCTGGAATTTCCCCATTGTGGGACTAATAAAGGCTTATCTTATCTTATCTTATCTTAATTAAGAGCAATGAAGAATAACAATATTCTAACAACATTTTATATATATATATATATATATATATATATATATATATATATATATATATATATATATATATATATATATATATATATATATACTGTATATATAACCAGAGTGGTGGCTCAGTTGGTAGAGCATCCGCCCCACACCCGGGAGGCAGGGGTTCAAATCCCGGCCGGGTCATACCAAAGACCATATAAAAATGGTGCTTTCTGCCTTCTAGCGTGGTGCTCCGCATAATGGAATGGGGAAAGTAAAGTTACACACAGAGCTACCAGAGGACTGACCCCCCGCTGTAGCTTTCACTACTTACAGTAGCTGTGTGGCCTAGGGTCAGAGAAACGGAGATAGGCGCCGCCCATATACACCTTCAGGTGTGAAGGGATTAACTAACTAACTATATATACTGTATATATACAGTGTGTGTATGCATGTATGTATGTATGTATGTATGTATGTATATATACCATCACACTACGCCCACCATATTTTACTGCTGGTATGATGTTCCTTTTCTGAAATGCTGTGTTACTTTTATGCCAGATGCAATGGGACACACCTTCCAAACTCAACCATCTCTGCAGGAAGCCACTTATTAGTAAAAGGCACATAACAGCTCACCTGGAGTTTGCCAAAAGGCCCCTGATGGACTCTTAGACCATGAGAAACAAAATTTTCTGGTCTGATGAGACATGAATTGAACTCTGGCATGAATGCCAATTCAATGCGCACGTGGGCAACGACAGTGAAACCTGGAGGGGGGTGATTGGGAGGAACGGCCTGCCCGATCTGAACCCGAGTGGTGTTCAGTTATTGGACTTCTGTGCTAACCACAGTCTGTCTATAACGAACACCATGTTCAAGCATAAGGGTGTCCATATGTGCACCTGGCACCAGGACACCCTAGGCCGCAGGTCGATGATCGATTTTGTTATCGTATCATCAGACCTGCGACCGTATGTCTTGGACACCCGAGTAAAGAGAGGTGCAGAGCTGTCAACTGATCACCACCTGGTGGTGAGTTGGATCCGATGGCAGGGGAGGAAGCCATTCAGACCTGGTAGACCCAAACGTATAGTGAGGGTGTGCTGGGAGCGTCTGGCTGAGGCCCCTGTCCGGGAGGTCTTCAACTCCCACCTCCGGAAGAACTTCAACCACATTCCGAGGGAGTCTGGAGACATGGAGTCTGAATGGGCCATGTTCTCCACCTCTGTTGTTGAAGCGGCAGCCCAGAGCTGCGGCCGCAAGGTGGTCGGTGCATCTCGTGGTGGCAACCCCCGAACCAAGTGGTGGACACCAGTGGTGAGGGGGGCCATTAAGCTGAAGAAGGAGTCCTATCAAGCTTGGTTGGCTTGTGGGACTCCCGAAGCAGCTGAGGTGTACCGGCAGGCCAAGCGGAGTGCAGCTCGGGTGGTTGCTGAAGCAAAAACCCGGGTATGGGAGGAGTTCGGTGAGGCCATGGAACAAGACTTTCGGTCGGCTTCAAAGAGATTCTGGCAAACTGTTCGGCGGCTCAGGAGGGGAAAGCAGCTCCCCGTCCACACTGTGTATGGTGCGGATGGGACACTGTTGACTTCAACTGGGGATATCGTCGGGCGGTGGAAGGAATACTTCGAGGATCTCCTCAATCCCACTGATACGCCTTCCACAGAGGAAGCAGGGTTTGGGGACGAGGGGGATGACTCGCCTATCACAGGGGCTGAGGTCGCCAAGGTGGTTAAAAATCTCCTTGGTGGCCGGGCCCCGGGGGTGGACGAGATTCGCCCCGAGTACCTCAAGGCCCTGGATGTTGTTGGGTTGTCATGGTTGACACGCCTCTGCAACATTGCGTGGAGGTCGGGGGCAGTGCCTTTGGCATGGCAAACCGGGGTGGTGGTTCCTCTCTTCAAAAAAGGGGACCGGAGGGTGTGCTCCAACTTTAGAGGGATCACACTCCTCAGCCTCCCTGGGAAGGTCTATGCCAAGGTACTGGAGAGGAGAGTCCGGCCGTTGGTCGAACCTCGGATTCAGGAGGAGCAATGTGGTTTTCGTCCTGGCCGTGGCACATCGGACCAGCTCTTTACCCTCTCGAGAATTCTTGAGGGTTCGTGGGAGTTTGCCCAACCAGTTTACATGTGTTTTGTGGACTTGGAGAAGGCATTTGACCGCGTCCCTCGTGGATTTTTGTGGGGGGTTCTTCGGGAGTATGGGGTATCGGGCTTGTTGTTACGAGCTATTCGGTCTCTGTACGACCGTTGTGAGAGTTTAGTTCGCATTGCCAACACTCGGTCGGAGTCATTCCCAGTGAGAGTTGGACTCCGCCAGGGCTGCCCTTTGTCACCGGTCCTGTTCATAATTTTTATGGACAGGATTTCTAGGCGCAGCCAGGGAATGGAGGGTGTCATGCTTGGTGACCACAGGATCTCATCTCTGTTGTTTGCAGATGATGTTGTCCTGTTGGCTTCATCCAGCAATGACCTACAGCTCTTGCTGGGACGGTTTGCCGCTGAGTGTGAAGCGGCTGGGATGAGAATCAGCACCTCCAAGTCCGAGTCCATGGTCCTCAGCCGGAAAAAGGTGGATTGTCCTCTCCGGGTTGGGGACAGGCTCCTGCCCCAAGTGGAGGAGTTTAAGTATCTTGGGGTCTTGTTCACGAGTGAGGGGAAAATGGAGCGAGAGATCGACAGACGGATTGGAGCAGCATCTGCAGTGATGCGGACGTTGTACCGGTCTGTTGTGGTGAAGAGGGAGCTTAGTTCTAAGGCAAAGCTGTCGATTTACCAGTCAATCTACGTTCCTACTCTCACCTATGGTCACGAGCTTTGGGTAATGACCGAAAGAACGAGATCGCGGATACAAGCGGCTGAAATGAGCTTTCTCCGTAGGATTGCTGGACTCACCCTCAGAGATAGGGTGAGGAGCTCAGTCATCCGGGAGAGGCTCAGAGTAGAACCGCTGCTCCTCCACATTGAAAGGAGTCAGTTGAGGTGGTATGGGCATCTGATTAGGATGCCTCCTGGACGCCTCCCATTTGAGGTGTTTCAGGCACGTCCCACTGGGAGGAGACCCCGGGGCAGACCCAGGACTCGGTGGAGAGACTATGTCTCCCAGCTAGTCTGGGAACGCCTTGGTATCCCCTCTGAAGAGCTGGAGCAGGTGGCTGGGGAGAGGGAAGCCTGGGCTTCTCTGCTTGAACTGCTGCCTCCGCGACCCGGACCTCCGGAAAAGCGGTAGAAGATGGATGGATGGATGGATGAATGCCAGGAGTCATGTTTGGAGGAAACCAGGCACTGCTCACGACCAGGCCAATACCATCCCTACAGTGAAGCATGGTGGTGGCAGCATCATGCTGTGGGGGTGCTTTTTAGTGGCAGGAACTGGGAGTGGCTTCAGGACAACTCTGTGAATGTCCTTGAGTGGCCCAGCCAGAGCCCAGACTTGAATCAAATATTGACCATCTCCAGAGAGATCTGAAAATGGCTGTGCACCGATGCTTCCCATCCAACCTGATTGAGCTTGAGAGGTGCTTCAAAGAGGAATGAGCGAAACTGCCCAAAGATAGGTGTGCCAAGCTTGTGGCATCATATACAAATAGACTTGAGTCTCTACAGTATCTCACAAAAGTGAGTACACCCCCCCACATTTTTTGTAAATATTTTATTATATCTTTTCATGGGACAACACTGAAGATATGACACTTTGATACAGTGTAAAGTTGTCAGTGTACAGCTTATATAACAGTGTAAATTTGCTGTCCCTTCACAATAACTCAACGCACAGCCATTAATGTCTAAACTGCTGGCAACAAAAGTGAGTACACCCCTAGTGAAAATGTCCAAATTGTACCCAATAAACCATTTTCCCTCCCTGGTGTCATGTGACTTGTTAGTGTTACAAGGTCTCAGGTGTGAATGGGGAGCAGGTGTGTTAAATGTGGCGTTATCGCTCTCACACTCTCTCAAAGTGGTCACTGGAAGTTTAGCATGGCACCTCAGGGCAAAGAACTCTCTGAGGAGCTGAAAAAAAGAATTGTTGCTCTACATAAAGATGGTCTAGGCTATAAGAAGATTGTCAACACCCGGAAACATAGCCGCAGCACGGTGGGCAAGACTCTACAGTGGTTTAACAGGACAGGTTCCACTCAGAACAGGCCTTGCCATGGTCAACCAATGAAGTTGAGTGCACATGCTCAGCATCATATCCAGAGGTTCTCTTTTGAAAATAAACATATGACTGCTGCCAGCATTGCTGTAGAGGTTGAAGGGGTGGGGGTCAGTGCTAAGAAGCTGGTCAGTGCTCAGACCATATGCCGCACACTGCATCAAATTGGTCTGCATGGCTGTCATCCCAGAAGGAAGCCCCTTTTAAAGATGATGCACAAGAAAGCCCACAAACACTTTGCTGAAGACAAGCAGACTAAGGACATGAATTACTGGAACCATGTCCTGTGGTCTGATGAGACCAAGATAAACTTATTTGGTTCAGATGGTGTCAAGTGTGTGTGGCGACAACCAGGTGAGGAGTACAAAGACAAGTGTGTCTTGTCTACAGTCAAGCATGGTGGTGGGGGTGTCATTGTTTGGGGCTGCATGAGTGCTGCCGGCACTGGGGAGCTACAGTTCATTGACGGAACCATGAATGCCAACATGTACCGTGACATACTGAAGCAGAGCATGATTCCCTCTCTTCGGAAACTGGGCCACAGGGCAGTATTCCAACATGATAACCACCCCAAACACACCTCCGAGATGACCACTGCCTGCTAAAGAAACTGAGGGTAAAGGTGATGGGCTGGCCAAGCATGTCTCCAGACCTAAACCCTATTGAGCATCTATGGGGCATCCTCAGATGGAAGGTGGAGGAGCACAAGGTCTCTAACACCATGATGCTGTCATGGAGGAGTGGAAGAGGATTCCAGTGGCAACCTGTGAAGCTCTAGTGACCTCCATGCCCAAGACAGTTAAGGCAGCGCTGGAAAATAATGGTGGCCACACAAAATATTGACACTTTTGGCACAATTTGGATGTTTTCACTAGGGGTGTACTCACTTTTGTTGCCAGCAATATAGACATTAATGGCTGTGTGTTGAGTAATTTTTTGAGGGGACAGCAAATTTACAGTTATACAAGCTTTATACTGACTACTTTACATTGTATCAAAGTGTCATATCTTCAGTGTTGTCACATGAAAAGATATAATAAAATATTTACAAAAAATGTGAGGGGTGTACTCACTTTTGTGAGATACTGTATGTATGTGTAATTTTCTAGTTTTTTATTTTTAATAAATTTGCAAAAATTTCAAAAAAACTTTTATCATGTTGTCATTATGGGGTATTTTGTGTAGAATTTTTAGGGAAAAAATGAATTAAATCCCTTTTGGAATAAGGCTGTAACATAACAAAATGTGAAAATAGTGAAGTGCTGTGAGTACTTTCCAGATGCACTGTATATTCAATATATGTATATTCAAGATTTTATCCTTGTGGGTATTTCTTATCCTGCTGATTTGTGTTCATGCTAATTATTTTATACCCTTGCTTTTAATTAGTTATTTTATGCTATAAAAAGAGGGTATGGCTATGACTGAGCATGGCTATGATTGGTCAAGATTAAGAAGCTGCATATGAGTTGTTGCATAGACTGTGATGAGTGACCATAGGTGTTATGTATGGTAAAATACCTTGGGTGACAAATGAGGCAAGATGACTGGATGAACACAGCTTTATTGATGTTAGGGAACAGCGGTAACACGGTAGGCACCTGGCAGAGGGCACTGGTCAACAAGGCCGCAAAATGGGTGCCCTCTTCTTTATATAGGGTGGTGCAGTGACGTGACGGGAAGTGCATGTCACTACACCGCACTTCACAATAATGTGCCAAAACACTATACGACATTCTCATCCTTTCCTTTAGAAAAGTCCAAAACCATACACACAATTGACCCCTCCCCCACCTCAAATTTGGGACCCGAATCATGCACTAAGGTAACGAAAAACAATGTACTAAAATGGCCTAACACATTCACACAAAGCAACCTAAAACAGTGCTGACGGGTGGACTGCCGTGCAGCCCACACGGCGGGGTGGATTATTCTGCCACCCATAACTCAAGAGAAAGTCCATACATAAACTAAAATTATACGCCGTGTTCTTAAACTAAGCAAAATACACAAAATAATCCTATCATAACCCTAACCCTAACACACACACATACATGTACATCCACCCCTGGAAGCAGCAGACCCTCGGAACGATGGCTGGTCTTCCGGACGATGAAGCCTCGCTTCTTCAACACCGACGCTGGCTCTCGTCCAGCCTTGCCACCTGGAGCCTCTTCCCGGACACGCCGAAGCTGATTGGCGTGCTTTGCCAAGCCATCAGACAACCTGAAATATGCCGCACCCAGCTTAGCCACTATATGCAGACGCCCTTGATGTTCAGCTGGCTGTCAGCTGGCCCATCTTTGCTGTGAGCGTTCTTCACCCCTAACCTGGACCAAGTCCAAAACCCTCAGCGGGGCCCGGCTCAGCCTGAAGTGGTGCTGCTGAGCGTACGGTTCCTCCATGCTCGTCAGTCTGGCCCCGACCTCTTCTAAAACCATCGTAGCATTCACCATCGTAGCTGCAGACCCTCCGTCCCCTTGTGGCCAAGGTCCAGAGGCATCTGGGGCTAGCACATCGGTGTCACTCACCGGCGCAGATGCCTCACCTCCACACTTGGTACCCCCCTCTACCGTATCCCGAGCGCTGGCACTGAGACCCTCCTGCACCGAACCTGAGTGAAACTGGTCCTGCTTGACTGCTGTGGTGTCCGTTAGCTCTTCATCCCACACAATGTCCTCATCGACCACCAGAACTGGAGGGTTCCACTGGTCACAACCTGACCATTCATTCCTGGCGTCGTCTTTTATGGCGAAACCTAGTCTGTAAAACAATTTACAGCTCATGATGTTATTGCCTCGGGCTGTCACGTGGAACATGAAGTCAACCATCTTTGCACACTTGTACCGGACCGTTAACTCCAAAGTCCCAACCGTGCACAGCCTGCCACCTCCATAACAATACAACGGCGCCAGGTTACCTCTAATACTGTAGTGGGGGAAAAACTTCCTCACCGTGGCCCAATTCAGCAACGACCCCTCCGCTCCCATGTCAAGCAGCAGCGGCACCTCCACACCGTCCAAGTCCACTGTGTAAAACATTTACCCATTTGTGCTGGGGGACACCTTATGGATGGTCATCAGGGGCAGGTGGAGTGATTTCTTCCGCGGGCTTTCTGGTTCAGATACACGGCACACTCTAGCATAATGGTTCAAGTGTCCACATCTGTTACAACATGCTTCCCTAGCCAGGCAGTCCTTAGCCTTATTGCGGTGCGTCGCGGACCCACAACCCTTGCACAGGGGTTTTCCCGGGGCAGACCTTCGGCTTGCAGCATTGGCTTCCGTGGTATCATCATCCAAGCTATCCTCGCTATCCAAGTCCGCAACATTTGCCGGGGCAGGAGGCTCCAGTGGCCGCTGTGACTGGTGCCAGGTTAGCTCTGAAGCTAGTATGTCTGCGGCCTCCAACTGGAGAGCTAGTTTGACAGCTCTGGCTAATGTTAACTCTTTGAGTGTGTCTGTCGCCAAATTGCAACATAATCCCTAGTGGTCAAGAGTGGTAAATATTTTTTGTCAATAAAATAGTTCAGATTTCCAAGGCTATAATTTGAAAGTGGTAAGAGATAATGGCTTACTGTCAATTAGAAAGATGTAAAATATGATCCAAAGTTTCAGATAGGAATAAATGTATGCATCTAATTTGCATAATGTCATGGCAGCTCTTTAAATTCCATAACTCAGTCAAAACTGGACTTTGGATGTATTTACACAAAGAAAGGTTCAGTCTTTTGACACCGTTTTTTGTACAGAGGTACCTCATCATCTTATCTTCAAAGTATATGAACAAGAAATCAGTACAATATTTAAAAAAACAGAAATTCCTCACTTACGGGTGGCTAAGGGGACTCGCTCGCTGCTGTGGTCGCTGCGTTTTCACCCATCGTGGTTGTTATTTTGCATCCTGTCGGTCATTTACGCTATTATATCTACAAAGTCTAATGATTATCCCACATAAATTTTGCTTGTATCCCACAGCTATTTTTCACGTACAAAGCTGACTAAGTGACAGTGCACGATGACGGACGGCAGCCATATTAGCTTTCTGGGCTAAAATGCTAAAAACAGGAAAAGGAAATGAGGAGTTCTTCTTCTTTAGTGCATTACGTGTCATCCATTGAGTCTTCCAACATATGTCTGCCACCTTCTGAAACTGGCAGATCAGTACAAATCAGTACAAATCCTCAATGGAGCCAATCATGTCAGAGTGAGATGACAGGCACAGCATTGCGCTCTGCCACTAGGGGCACGCAAAATCTCACACTCAAAAGGTTAAGTCATTGGGTGCCGTGAGTAGCCTAGCCCCCAATGCGGCGCTACATGTGTGCTCCGCAAGCTGGTCATGTACCATTTCATTTTCCAATATGTATGAATTGATTGTCTGCAAGGTGAGAGTGAATGAAGGGAAGGAATGAATGTGTTTGTTTATAGTGAGTGACGAAGGGAGAGAGGCCTGAAATAGGCAAATGTGAGTCAGGTTGTTATATTTGTGTATTTATAATATTTATAATATTTATAATTGTGTATTTATAATCTTTTTTGCATTGATGTATGTGGTTATTGTGTATTTTTTTTCTTTCTTTTTTTTTCTTTACTTGATTCTCTTTTCTAAAGCCCATCCAGGGACAAGAGTTGCAAATTAGCTAATAGCTATACACTCTATGTGCAACACATCAGATTGATTGTCATTGATTAATTGTCTATGTTTATTGCACTGTCCCTGTCAGATAAACTACTCTATCTATCAATGGCCCAAAGCAACACTCACTAGCTAGCTGCCTCATGTTGGTGACAAACTGATGAATAGGCTCACCTGCTCACTGATGTCGCTGCCGAAAACAAATCCTCCAGACAGTCACGCTATCTGTGGTGTGAAAATGGATAGCTAGCAGCTCCACAAAGTCTTCAAAAGAGTCCGAAGCGCTGAGTGTGCGCAGGACTTGCTGGCCCTCAATACCCAGGTTATGAACAAGTAGTGCACGTGCTCTTAGCTTGTCGAGCTTTCCGAGGTCCAGCGTGGTGATGTACTTCTGGAAAGCTTCAAACCACATAGGCCAAGGCACCGGCAGTTCACCCTGGAGCTCAAGAAAGGGGCGAAGTGGTGTAAATTAAATTAAATCACCTTTTATTGTCATTCAACCATACAACCAATCATGTACAGTAGAATGAAATTGTGTTTTTCCTATCTACAGTGTTAATCACACACACCCCATGTGTAGAATCAGAGGGCCGCTGCCATGCAAGGCGCCGCCACAGATTTCCCTCCTCCATTCCATTATTGCTGAGCACCAAGCTGGACGGCAGGAAGTTCCGCTTTTATATGGTCTTTGGCATGATCCGGCCAGGATTTGAACCCCTGCCTCCCGGGTGTGGGGCGGATGCTCTACCAATTGAGCCACCACTCCGGTACAATACACACCTCCATGAGTCAATCCTCCATCGCCAAATGTTATGCATGGTAAAATACCTTGGGTGAAGGATGAGGCAAGATGACTGGACGAACACAGCTTTATTGATGTTAGGGAACAGCAGTAACACGGTAGGCACCTGGCGGAGGGTACCAGTCAAAGAGGCCGCAATATGGGTACCCTCTTCTTTATATAGGGCAGTGCAGTGACGTGATGGGAAGTGCATTGTCACTACACCGCACTTCACAATAATGTGCCAAAACACTATACAACAACAGGATTTTACTTAATGCTGTTGTGCAAACTCCGGCTGCAAATGACATCACAATCACAAGATGCCTTCTCCCTAAATCCAGGAAGTGGAAATTCAGTTGTCTACATTGGCAGTAGTGTGACATGTTGTCCATATTTATATACAGTTCGCCATATTTACCTTCATTCCTGTGTTGCATGGTCAAAAAATAGTTGTACAGAGACTTTTGGAATGTCACTCTGGGTTTTCCTTTCTTCCTCTTTTCTTTCCTGGATTTATCAGGATGGCTTGCCATGGCAGTTTCAGAAATGGCCCTGTCAGGGCTCTTGGAAATGTCGATGCGCAAATCATGACATGTTGAAAGCCCTGAACCACTGGCTTGTCACCTGGTGGTAACTGGTTCCTTCACCAGTTTATTGTCGCCAGCTGCACTGCTCATCACTGATATTCCTATTTTAGAAACACGGGAAGTGTGAGAGGGAAAGAGACAGAGATAAATATGAACATTTTTGTGCTCATGTGTGTACCCACACACATATATTTGTAAGATATAGAGACTGCAGGTGCACATTAGTTGGAGACCATATATCTGCACTTCCTAATGGATATTTGGCACATGCTCTGTGGTAGCTGTAGTGTGCTGTGAAATATAAATAAGAAAAAGCAGTAGTTTACTCCATTAAAACAAGAAGAAACACACATAAAAAAGTTTATTTATCTCATCTTGCTAAAAATATTCCACCTTTGCAGGTGGTGAGTAAGATAACTCAGACTATCTGAAGCTGTTGCACTATTTTAAACCATAATCAAATGTCAGTCAGCACTGCAGTGTGCAGCTTTAGCATCAACACTACTAAAGTTTAACCTGCTGTGAAGGCCGAGCAACTGTGTCAGGTTTTTTTTTTCCAGGTATTGGAGAATTGCTCCCATCAACACATCGTCAAGTTTATATTAGGAATATATCTTATAGAGGTCTTTTGCACATTGGAAAAATGTCAACTAGGTGTCGCTATTAGGTCAGAGATAACCGTCCTCCGACGTTTAAACGATGTATCAAAGTTATAGCTGCTGGAACAACTCTGCAGTTAAATGTTAACCTTCTCCCGGCTGCTCCGTTTTGGGGTCACCACAGCGTATCATCATCTGATATTGTGATGATCCATATATTTGATGTGGCAAGGATTTTATACTGGATACCCTTCCTCAACCAGTCATAAACCCTAAACCTTCTGGCTGTGGGGCAATGCTCTACCACTAGGCCACCACTAGAGTTTCTTTCGTCGGCCTCCGTCGGTCTATGATGACCATGGAAGAGAATCCTAAACGTCTACTCTGCTGGAACAGCACCGCCTGTGGCTGAACAGGCCGATGCGCGAATGACAGTCCCTGTCACACAGGTCACACTTGTGGGTGGTCTCCGTGCTGCTGGGTCTGTGGCGGTTCTTCCTGCGGGTCCTTTTTTCATCTGCTGCAGCAGTCAGTCTCTCTTCACCCGCCTTGAGCTGTCTGGTCAGGGTGCCTCTCCATTTGGAGCGGTCCGTTGCAAGGTCCTCCCAGCGCTCTGTGTTGATATCCAGGGCCTTCATGTCTCTCTTGCAGACGTCTCTAAAGCGCAGCTGTGGGCGGCCAACGTCTCTCCTGCCAGTTGCCAGTTCTCCATAGAGGACGTCTTTGGGGATTCTGCCATCCTCCATACGGTGAACGTGGCCTAGCCAGCAGAGCCTGCGCTGCCTGAGTAGAGTGAACATGGAGGGAAGGCCGGCACGGGACAGAACTTCTGTGTTGGGCACTTTGTCCTGCCAGGATATGTCCAGGATGTGGCGAATGCAGCGCAAGTGGAAGGAGTTCAGTCTCTTTTCCTGCCGGGCGTATGTTGTCCACGTCTCACTCCCATAGAGCAGTGTGCTGATGACGCAGGCGTTGTACACTGCCATCTTCGTCTTGACAGAGAGTTTGGGATTCTCCCACACTCGTGTGGTGAGGCGAGCGAGTGTGAAGGCTGATTTTCCAATCCTCTTGTTGATCTCTGTATCAAGGGAGAGGTTGTCGCTGATCGTGGACCCCAGGTACGTGAACTGATTCACAACCTCCAGTTTGTAGTCATCAATGGTGATGGTTGGTGGTGCTTCCGTGCCTTGCGCCAAGACGTTAGTCTTCTTCAGGCTGATGGTAAGCCCGAAGTCCTTGCATGCCTGGGAGAAGCGGTCCATCAGGGTCTGAAGCTCCTGCTGTGTGTGGGTTGCGACTGCAGCGTCGTCTGCGAACAGCATGTCTCTGATTAGAGCCTCGCGTACTTTGGTTCTGGCTTTCAGGCGGGCGAGGTTGAAAAGCCTGCCGTCAGATCTTGTGTGCAGGTAGATTCCCTCTGTTGCTGTGCTGAAGGCATGCCTCAGGAGCATAGCAAAGAAAATCCCAAAGAGGGTTGGCGCAAGTACACAGCCCTGTTTCACTCCACTGCGTATGTTGAATGGCTCTGAGACGTTGCCATCGTGCTGCACTATCCCCTGCATGTTGGTGTGAAACGATTCGATGAGGCTTTGCAACTTTGGTGGGCATCCTATCTTTGGCAGGATCTTGAAAAGGCCCTCTCTGCTGACCAGATCAAACGCTTTGGTGAGGTCGATGAAGGCGACGTACAGAGGCATGTTCTGTTCTCTGCATTTCTCCTGGAGTTGGCGGATGGAGAATATCATGTCTACCGTCGATCGCTCAGCGCGGAAGCCACACTGAGACTCGGGGTAGACACGTTCGGCAAGCTTCTGTAGACGAACGAGAACAACTCGTGCGTAGACTTTGCTAACAACGCTGAGGAGGGAAATGCCCCTGTAGTTGTTGCAGTCGCTTCTCTCCCCTTTGTTTTTGTAGAGGGTGATGATCTTGGCGTCCCTCATGTCCTGTGGTACGGCACCTTCCTTCCAGCACTGGCAGAGGACGTCATGCAATGGCAGCAGTAGGGCGGTCTTGCAGTGGTTGATCAGGTCAGGGGGTATGCCGTCGTTGCCGGGTGCCTTGCCAGCGGCCAAGCTATCAATGGCCTTACTGAGTTCGTCGATGGTTGGCTCAGCGTCAAGTTCGTCCATGGATGGCAGGCAGTCGATGGCATCAAGGGCTGACGGTGTCACGGTGTTCTGTCTAGAGTAGAGGTCGGAGTAGTGTTCCACCCATCTCTCCATCTGCTTGTTCTTCTCTGTGATCATCTCCCCAGTGGAAGATTTGAGGGAGGCCGTCTTGTTCTGAGCCGGACCAAGTGCTTTCTTGATGCCATTGTACATACCACGGATGTTCCCTGTTATGGCAGCGGTTTGAATGTCTTGGCTGAGCTGAGTCCAGTACTCGTTGGCACAGCGCCGAGCAGTCTGCTGAACTTTGCTTCTCGCAGCCCTGAGAATCTGGAGATTCTTCTCGTTTGGGTACTTCTTGTACTCAGCAAGTGCTGAGCGCTTGGCTTCAATGACGGGGGTCATCTCGGTCAACTTGGCATCAAACCAGTCCTGTGACTTCGAGGTCTTCCTCCCAAAGGTAGCCAAGGCTGTGCGGTAGATGGTGTTTCGCAGCTCTTCCCACTTCAGCTTTGCAGATTCTCCTCCTTGTGGTACACCAAGTTCCTTCTCAAAGGTGGAGGCAAACTGCTCAACAAGTTCTGGTTGGGCCATCTTGCTGGTGTCAATCCGCGCCTTTCCAGGTTGTCTAGCACGATGGAATTTCTTCAGCTGCAGCTTGACCTTGCAACACACCAATGAATGGTCTGTGTCGCAATCTGCTCTCTGGAACGAACGGGTGATTAGCACGTTCTTCAGTGAGGTGCGCCTGGTCAGGATCAAGTCTAGCTGGTGCCAGTGCTTTGAGCGCGGATGTTGCCAGGAAACCTTGTGTTGGGGCTTGGTCTTGAAGAACGAGTTTGTGATGCACAGATCGTGATATGTGCAGAACTCGAGCAGCCGCTGTCCGTTGTCGTTCATTCTGCCCACGCCAAAAGGTCCAAGACAGGAGGGCCAGGAGTCGTGGTCAGCACCCACTCTGGCATTGAAGTCTCCAAGGAGAATGAATTGTTCAGAGTTGGGGATGATCCTGACAGTTGTTGCGAGATTCTCGTAGAACTCGTCTTTTGCCTCTGGTGTGGCTGTCTGTGTTGGGGCATACACACTGACGAGGGTGACTGGGCCTTCAGTGGTGTTCAGGCGGAGGGTGAGGAGTCGTGCAGAGCCAGTGCTGCCCGGTTCCACCATCTTCAGCAAAGTGTTCTTCACTGCGAAGCCCACTCCGTGTTCCCTGTGTTTGTCACTGCCCTTTCCCTGCCAGTAGAACGTGTAGTCCTTCTCTCTCAGTGTGCCTGCATCAGCTAACCGTGTTTCCTGGAGAGTGGCGATATCCACTCCCAGTCTCTTCAGCTCATTATTGATGATGGCAGTCTTCCTGGTGTCGTTGATGTCCTTGAGGTTAGCAGCGAGTCCTGTCATCATCGTGCGGACGTTCCAAGTTCCCAGTTTTAGAGTTGGTCTCTTTTGTTTTATTGTCTTGCCTGGTGCGAAGGTTCTCAGCCTGCTGTTTGGATTTCTCCTTATCCCCATGCACCCAATGAGGAAAGCAAGCTGTGGCGGGACAACACCTTATTGGCTGGGGGCTGCCCAGCTTGAGGCGGGCGGTAGCTGTCCAGTGAGATCTGATGATCCCTCCCACCGTCGGGAACAACCCCTGGCGCCACGCTCTATGCCAATTGAGCAGTGGCTTATAACCGGTAACTGTCATTCCCCGTGTTTTGTCTACGCCAAAGGCGAAGCTGGAGTGTCCTCTCCAGTGATCCGGTGTTCTACCTTCCAGCGTTGGGCGTTGGTAGGATTCAAGCCTGGGCAGGAAGATATGGAGGACAAGATGTTGCCCATGCAGCATGCCCCCCCTCTCCACGTCACTGATGAATCCAAAGGAACAGCAGGGCTGCTACAGTTTGGCACCAGCGCCGTTGCAGGAGCTGCCAGAACGATGTTGAGCACAACATAGAACTGCCTTAGGGGCTCCGACTCCGGATTTTTCCTCAGGGTTGACTCCCGAAGCCTTTCCCGTGACCGGGTATGCCGCAAGGCAGTAGAGGTTTGAAATCAGGGTTTACCTTCCCCTAGATGGGCTACCTTCCCAGGTTGATGAGCCACCATCTACCCGAAGCATCTGGTTTTAAGGCGCCAGAGATCCGCCCTCGCCCCTTCTCCTATTAGTAAAAGCAGTTCCGCCGGGCTTAGAGACTAAACCACACGGGCAGGCTAGGAGTTGGACTTAGTTGTCAGAGGCTTTTCGAGACGCACGCCATAAGGAGCATTTTATGAGCACTGGGAGCTTAACCCCAGTGCCGCTCCTGGCTATGACAACCTTGGAACCACCACTAGAGTATTCTGCAGCTAAATGCTTATCACAACCTTTATTTGTTAAGGTCATATCTTTCAAACTGCAACTATTTTGTATTCAAGGTGGGAAACACTTGAGACACATGAGACAAAGCACAATATCATGAATATAGTAACTCTGGGTGTGGTACGGTTACACGGAGGGAATCAGAGTATCACACCCGGAATGACTATATTCATGATACTGTAACAATGTCGAGTGTAATATTGCTTTTATACAACAGTTCCAGCAAGCACAATTTATTAAACGACAGCAATACTGAACAAAATATTATGATTTCTTTGTTTAACCAGTTATTTTGCACAGCTGAGAAAAAAAATACTCCCTTCTAAATGTACCCAATAACTTGCTAATTGCAATCAGCATGAAGATGTCTATTATCATTTCACACATGTCCATCCATCCATCCATCCATCCATCCATCCATCTTCTACTGCTTATCCGGGAGTCTGGATCAGGGGGGGGCAACAGTCCAAGCAGAGAAGCACAGACTACCAACCAGTTCATAAAGCACCATGATCCCCATGATCCCTCCTGCAGGTGGTGAGCCCACTGGAGGGTGGACCATGTGGCTCTTTTGGGTACAAAAGTAAAAAGTGTTTATAAAACATATACCTTTTGAGTTGGTACTGCAGAAGACCCCAGATCAAAACGTAGCCAAAGCCGGTTGTCAGAACCACCAGTAGTTAGCATGGTAGCGATTTAGCACACTTTGCTCACTTTTCTTTACATTTTCAGATGAAACAAAGAATCCATCACCACAAAGGTGTTGTAATTTGCTAATCAAGACAATAAATCAAACTTTAGCACTGCCTATTTTTTTTAAACAGATGTGAAATAGCTTAATGATAGCTTAATGAGCTTAATGATGGAAGGGTAGACGGGTAGG
Organism: Pholidichthys leucotaenia; assembly: GCA_020510985.1. Taxonomy (NCBI): domain Eukaryota; kingdom Metazoa; phylum Chordata; class Actinopteri; order Cichliformes; family Pholidichthyidae; genus Pholidichthys; species Pholidichthys leucotaenia. Next base: position 160,004,482 of record CM035836.1, read on the forward strand.
CGGAAACAGTTTTTTTCAAAAGTGTGGGACTTCCGGGTCACAGATGTATAATTTCTTGTCAAACAGTGCCTCACTTTGAAAATTAAGGTATCCAAAACGTTACTGCAATTGTCAGAGAGTTGATAGTAAATTACTGTTAGTAACTAAAGGTTATATGAACACCTTTGAAGCAGAGTGATACATATCCAGTGAAACTGGAGTGCAGTTATCGTGGAATATAGTAACTCCTGGAATCCATATTGTCCAATCAAATTGCTCAGTCGGAACTAACTGTTGTATAATACTGCTTAATTATGATTAATGGTAGAGCATCCGCCCCACATCCAGAAGGTTACAGTATGGGTTCACAACTGCTGTTTTACTTTTTAACATACTTTGTCAGAATAGCATACATATGTGTTATGATGTTCTGGTAGGTACATTTAAGCTAACAGAAAAGCATAGCAGTTTAATACAGTATTATGAATTTCTGAATGGGAAATATAATCTCATGAACAAAAGCTCAGATTCTTTTCACACAGATGTTTTCATTGTGATACATCTACAAAAGACTAAACAAAGCAGCCTTAAATAAAACTTGGCAGACTTAATTAAGCATGTGCATCAGCTGGCTGCCATTTTCTAAAATACAACAGCATTTTTTTAACTGCACCCTGACTATAGTTATATATAACAGATGCAATGCAACAACAGAACTAACAATATGCACTACAACAATAGCACTAACATTACATAATTGCTTACCTTCTGTCAACTGTACCAAAGTCTCTGGCAGTATACTGAAATTATGCACTTTTGCTTAGTACCACACATTTATGTTGTACGCATGCCTGCACATGCAGAGTAATCTGGGATACACCATTCTGATAGGTATGTCAAAATGTCAGAGACTATAAAAAATCCTTGCCAAATCAAAGATGAGGACCATCACAATATCAGAAGATTCTCCAACCTCATGCCGATGTCTCGCCGACATCTTGCCAATGTGCAAACAATCTCTCTATTCCCGATGTAAACTTGGCACATCAGGCCACACAGCAAGTATAGTGCCTGTATTGCCTTTAATCTACCATTGCTATTGTTAAATGAAGCATTTCTTCAAATCCTGACCTTCTGGATTGTGTATATAAAGTCCCCAGCACCTCTCTGTTGTTATACAAACCTTTGCTAACAGCCCCCATATGTTTTCTGCATCGGTGAAAATGTTGGAAAAATTAGCAAAAAAACCTTAAAACCCCCTGCATGCAAAAACAATACACAAAACTGACAGGATATTGGCTTATTTCCAGAATATTGGCTATTGTCCAGAATATTAGCAATCTAGCTCATCTTATTTTTTATATTTCTGTTATATTCTTTCTGAAGGGTCAAGAGCGCTTGAGAGTTCACTTTTGTCCTTTTTTAAAAAACCTCCATCTAAGCAGAGACCTATCCAGAAAGGCAACAAGTGGTCGATATTAAATGTCATTATTGAGCGATACACACACACACCACCTCTGTGCCCTCTTTTCAGCGAGAAGTGTTTAAGTTTCTCTCATTCATCTTGACCTTGCAGTCAGCGTGTGTCTGCGTTCAAAGGGCACAGGAGATTATGGCAGTTCAGTGATTTTTGTCAAAGGATCGCCGGGATGATGATTTATCAGGCACCCTTTATTAATTTTTCAAACACAAATGATGGTCATGAATCATGCTATATGCTAACTGCCCCTTTCCTGACCAGTGTTGACCTTTGCATACACTTTGAATGGCTAATTTGCTAATGTTTCAAAGGTGCCCCAAAACTTCACCTTCATTATTAAAGTGACTTTGATGAGTTTTGACTGTGTTTGAAGTCACTGAAGCTCTGTATCTGGCAGAAAGCTTTCCTGTCTTGACGTTTTTACATTACTGTTGAACGTAATGTTGAGCTACCCGTGAACATCTCAGCCACTTTCATGGTTGCAGTTGTGTTTGTATGGCAGTGATGATTGGATCTTGTGCCTGTCCTTGAAACTTCGGAGTAAGGCCGTGTCAATCTCTTTCAACAAGCATCCACATGGTGGTCTGAGAGGAAAGATATAAATGATTCTTGTAGATGTCGCAGGGTTCAACAGCTTCTCAAAATGGTTGCTTTTCTAAGATGAGCTCATAGCAGAATGTGTTAACAAGTGCAGTGGGCAGCAGTTGTATTTCACAGTATTTCATCTGTCATGTTAAGATATCAGAGGTCTAATCAGCTCTTAGTGATGCTGTTCTCATTACTAGAATAGTTTTGCTGTTTGATTTATCTTACCATTTTGACCACTGGACCATATTTTCCAACCTCACCAATTTTACTCTGGCAGGGAATTGAAAGTGCTCCATCTGGAGTTTTGACCTCTTAGCTTGTTGTGGAAATTGTCTTGTCTGTGTAATTCATCAGTATATTCCTTCATTTGTCCTTTTGGTTTTAAAAACTGACTTGACCCACAAAGTTCCAGACTTTTTTTGGCAAGTTTTTTTTTTTTTTATTTAATGGTTTCTTATGATTTTTTTTTATTTGATTTTGTATACTTTATTGATCCCCAGAGGGGAAATTGAGGGCATCCACCTGGATGGATGAAGCAGCCACGGTACGGCTCTATCCCTTAACCATTCACACACACATTCACACCTAGGGCCACTTTAGAGTCTCCAATTAACCTAACCTGCATGTTTTTAGCCTGTGGGAGGAAACCGGAGAAATCCCGGAGTAAACCCACACAGACACGGGGAGAACATGCAAACTCCGCACAGATCACTGTTGATCAGGGGCTGGGATCAAACCAGGGATCCCATGGCCAAGGGTGAGTTGATGTGCTGGTGCAGTGCTAACCACTGCGCCACCGCACCGCCCAGAAATTTTCCCAGAAATTGTGTTTGAAATTGTGTGGACCAAATGCGTTAAGTGTGAAAGCACTCAAAGAAATTTAGTACATTTACACACAGATTGCAAGTAAAAATTTAACTGTTTAAAAAAATAAATATGTGATTAATTCAGTTAAAAATTTGGGGGCAAAGTCATCAATATAGATTTTTAAAAATTATGAGAGAAAAGCTTTATGCTTAAGAGGAAAAAAAAGCTAATGTAGTGGCTGGTTTATACTTATAACTTTATCTTAAAGTTTTAAGTTTTGTTTCTCCATGCGCTTTTTTGTCCCAAAATTGCACGGTGGATCAGTGATTAACACTCCTGCCTCACAGCAAGATGGTCTGGGACCAAACTCAGGTTTGATCCCAGGCCAAGGATATTATGTGCCCATCTGTGTGGATTTTGCAGGTTGTCCTCATGTTGCACCCGTTTCCTCCTGCAATTCAAGGACACGCTTGTGGTGGCACCTTGCATGGCAACGATCCCTCCGATTTGAGGGCGTGATAAACACTGCAGACAAGAAAAACACAATTTTGTTCTGCTGTGGAAAGTTTTCCGTGTATGGCTTGAAGGACAATAAAGTTGGCTTTGTTCTTTCTTTCATAACAGACACATGCAGCAAGTCTCATATATGAAACAAGCGAGCCAAATATAGCCCACCGTTTTTGTGCAAAATTAAAAAAAAAGCATGGTCTTCTTTTGTTTTTGTCACCACCAAATAATAAGTGAAACATCAAAGTAAACTTTGATTACATGCACCGTTCTTTAACGTTTCTATGTAATTAGTCTGGAAATACTAAAAAAGGATCCACATTCTCCTTTTTTTCTGAATCATTATTGCCACTGAATGGCATGCAAGCATGTTTACTGCTCATTAAAAGCTGCAGAGTTTGCCGTCACTGTCTGGGTTCTCAAATAGAACGGTTACCTTGCAATTAGGGTTTGGTGACACAGGAATCTAAATGTCGTCTTATAAGAAGCCCACTGTCTCAGACATGTCTCGGTCGATGCTTATTCTTAGCCGAAGACAATTACTGAAATACTGACTCATTAGTTTCCCTCACATCCTTTTCAACAAAGTGTAATCTATCTCCCTTGTAACCACATCCTGTCTGGGATGTTTTCAATTACTCACCGTGTCCCACTCAGTGCTTTACCGTCTCAGCAAAATTCTCTCCCTCTCTTTAGCTGGCTACAGACAGCCTACATTAGCCACTTCTCTGTAAACATTACTCCTTTAGACACTTCCCAATCTGCATAAAAACTCTTAATTCCCAGTAAAATCACATTTGTTATTTATTCTTATTTCCATAAGTGCACTTGATGTCAATTTAACATAGATTAATAGAAGCCTGGCTATCTATTTTGGAGCTTATTGGAAAATAAGAAGCCATGTTTATGTTTTCTGTTGACAATATTTTCCATTTCTGTAACCTTGGTTATTTTTACCCCCCTTTAGTCATGCATTTTCACAGGATTGGCAGTGTTATTGTCTGCCCAACAGCAAAAGTCCCTTGTATTTTTGACTACATGTATGTATTTGTGATTGTGGAGCTCCAGGGTGCAATGATATCTGCCACTCTCAGCAGCGCTCGGGGGCTTTTGTGTGGTGCTTCAGAAAGGTGTTGTGTCCCTGGGACTCTACACCTCACCGAGCAGGCGGCAGGCTGGCTGATCCTCAGCCAACTTTGCTGCCTGATAAGCCTCTGTGAAATCCCAGAGTAGGGGATTCTATTAAAATAATCAACAAGGAGTTAAGGAATATCTCCATATTTCTGGCATGGCTCAAGACATTTAGGAGAAGAGTTTTTCAGCTAAATTCATGTAATAGTATGTGTCTGCTGATTGAGTGGAAAGCTTATTTCAGTATGTTTTTTTAATGTTATTCAATTTTTTGTGTAAAAAAAGTTACAAAGAAACCCTTAGTAGCCTATCGGTATATGTTAAATTAGATGATGCCATCCACTGGACCGCACTCAGTCTGGCCCTTCACTCAGGACCAGTTTGCCTTGGAAGACCCTACCGGGGGCAAGTTGCCCTTCGACAACATAGCTCCTGATCATTCAGGCACTCAAACCCCTCCACCACAATAAGGTGGCGATCCATGGAGGGGACATTAAAATAATGTTTCCAAAATTATTCTGATGGCATGTCAACCCTTGACCGAGTGAATGTCACTTCCCCTATAGCCCACTTTGCCTGCAACAGCTCTGTTCTTGGTGGCAACAATGAAAGGACTACAACAGGGCAGCAGTAGTTCAGGAGGTAGAGCGGGTTGTCCAATAACATGAGGGTTAGCGGTTTGAATCCCGCCCTCCCCAGCCATCCTGCCATTTTGTCTCTGGGCAAGACACTTTACCCACCTTGCCTCCAGTGTCCATGACACTGGGTATGAATGTGCATAAATGTTCAGTGGTGGTCAGAGCGGCCGCTGGCACAGATTGGCAGCCACCTTTCCGTCAGTCTGCCCCAGGGCAGCTGTGGCTACAGAGGTAGCTTACCACTATCAATGTCTGTCTGAAGTGAATGAATAATAGACTCACTGTAAGCACTTTGAGATGTCACTTGACATGTAAAGCACCATATAAATCTCATCCATTATTATCATTAGTACAACTATGGTGACTAGTCACAACAGTCAATCAAAGGGCACAACTTTAGGTACCAAACAACAAAGCACCCTGTGATTGCCTTTTGGGACTGAGGTCATAGTCACCATAGTTGTAGTCTTTCCAGAGTTCTTACCCAGAAGAACAAAGTTACATAGTGCTGCCTTAATAGCTGCCTATAGGCTGCTTAAACATCAGGAGTGTGACATTCAGGCTGGTTGTGTTTCAAATGTTATGTAATGGCCATGCTACTATCCTAGCACTGCCAACAATGAAAGCACCAAGGTGTAGCAGTCTCAGTGCGACCTTACTGGCCCAGCCTAGTTACTACAATACCTTTTTTCGCGGCTCCATTGAGGGTGTAATAGTGAGTTAAATTTGTGTTTATTTTGAAAACAAAGGAGCATCTCAAAATTCTGGCAAATTAAAAGTCAAGAAGCTATGCCGATACAATGATACAAGCCTTTAGTTCCACTTGATTTTGACTGGGCGAGCTGAAAAAGCTAGTAACACACACACACACACACACACACACACACACACACACACACACACACACGACCACACACAGACACATTGAGTGATTAACGTATGCTTCCGTTGCATTGAGGCATAACTACCAACACTTTTAAAAAAGTCAAGCAAATAAAAACAAATTCAGAAAAAAAGGACGACTCAAATAAAGCAAAACAGTGGATGGAAGAAACTTAAAGAAAATTCATTTTACTGAAAGAAAGAACTTTGATTCCATCTGTATAAAGTTTGATTTGGACTTTGATTTGGAAGTTATCCTCATGTACGGGTAAGCTGCTAGCTAGCTTAGTTATGGTTGTTTGGATTGTGTTGGCAGATCAATTACTGCATTGGATGATCACTTCGTTTTTGTGCATATGACAGCAGGTGTGTAAAAAATTTAAAAAAATAATACATTCTGCATACAGTTACTTCAATCTAAGTGCTTAATTTACCAATAAATACATGCAAGAGCATGTATTTATTATAAGAGCCACAGGACATGGTGCATACAGCCAGTTACTTTATTATCATATCCAGTTGTGAGTGATGCTTTTAATACAGGGTGGGAATTATCAGCCCCACCATGCAATGTTATCCCGATATTTGGGGCACATAGTATTATCATGATCTTGCAATATGCTGAGTATTGTGATATCATATATTGTGATTTCCCATCCCGAGCTTTGTGTTGTTAAATTCCTCTCTAGATCTCATGAGTCACTCCTTTGCCATACTAGCCAAACCAGATAGTGATCATTTAGCACCATGTAATGGATTCTAAAGTCAATTGTTTTTTATTACTCTGGTACCCAGAAAACTGAATTTGTTCCTGCAACATTTATTAATACTTTTATGTAAGTATGGTGATACTGATTTCTCTGAATCATTATAGTATGCACACAAAGTATTGCAATACCGCACTGTATTGATTTTTTTCCCCCCTTCCCCACTTTTAATCCTCAAGATTTACTGTGTCCACCAAAACTGCCTCTACAAAACCGCAGAATCATACATTTTATTTAAGCAGTTTAACATACCTTTGTTATAATACCAAACCCAAGGCAACTGCACCCTAAAGTGTTAATAAGAACATTTCCTATGCCGATACAATGATACAAGCCTTTAGTTCCACTTGATTTTGACTGGGCGAGCTGAAAAGCTAGTAACACACACACACACACACACACACACACACACACACACACACACACACACACACACATGACCACACACAGACACATTGAGTGAAAAAAAAAAAAACAAAAAAAAAACAAACAAGATGGCGCCCACAGTGGCCGCCATGGTGTATCGCTGCCCTTTAATTTTTATAATTTGTCTGTTTTTGTTCACTGATTGTGCATCTGCCGGTTCATACACCCGTGAAGAACTACTAAATATCAGGACTCTCACCCCCATGGACCTTCTTCCAGTTTTTTTAGCTCCTGCCGTTGATCTGATCCATTGTTTGGCCAAAAAAGCAAGACGGCGGAAAAGAGGGAAGAGAGGAGGGATTCTCGCTCGGCTACAAAAAAGAGGCTCGCGAACAGCCTTGCCTGGCATATTTCTATCCAATGCCAATTCTCTCCTGAACAAGGTAGAAGAATTAAGACTGCTGATGCGTTTCAAGGACCTCGCTTCCTCGTCTGTCATCTGCTTCTCTGAGACCTCGCTTAATGAGAACATTCCAGATAGCGCGATCAGCCTCGAGGGTTTCCAGCTGATTCGTGCTGACCGCGTCACAGAGCTGTCCGGTAAGTCTATCGGAGGAGGAGTGTGCTTCTATATTAACAACAGCTGGTGCTCTGATGTAACGGTGATTTCCAAACACTGTTCTCCCACCCTGGAATTTCTTTTCATTAACTGCAAGCCATTCTATTCCCCGCGCGAGTTTGCCTCATTCATTCTCGTCGCTGTGTACGCCCCTCCTGATGCGGACACGCGCGAAGCTCAGCGCGTGCTCGCAGATCACATCCAACTTACGGAGCGGAACTTTCCAGACTCCCTGGTTATCGTGGTGGGCGATTTTAACCAGAGCAATCTGAGTCACGAGCTCCCCCGCTACAAACAGTGTATTAAATGTCCAACCAGAGGAAATAACACGCTAGATCACTGTTATACTTCAGTAAAGGACGCATATCGCGCTGTTCCCCGCGCTGCGCTGGGACTATCTGATCACGTGATGGTTCACCTCATCCCCACATACAGACAGAGACTGAAACTCACTAAACCTGTGGTGACCACCACAAAGAAATTGACCAGTGAAGCTGGAGAGAAACTGAACACATGCATGGAAATAACTGACTGGGGCATGTTTAAAAGAGCCACACATGATCTTAATGAGTACACAGACACTGTGAACTCATATATCAACTTCTGTGAAGAGCACATTCTCCCATCGCGCACCAGGATAAGATATTCTAATGACAAGCCTTGGTTCACAGCTAAGCTCAGACGGATCAGGAAGGAGAAGGAAGCAGCGTTGAAAAGTGGAGACAGGGACTGCTACAGGGAGGTCAAATATCGGTTTAACAGAGAGCTGAGGAGAGCTAAATCTGTATATTCTGAGAGACTCCAGCAGCAGTTCACTGCTAATGACTCGGCTTCTGTGTGGAGAGGACTGAGGCAAATCACCAACTATCGGCCTCAGGCTTCTAAAGGTCAGGATGACAAAGCCCTTTGTCAAAGACTGTCCCAACACTATGCCCGTTTTGACACCTCGTCAGCTGTGTCCAACTCACCCACTCCACCCAGCTCCTCTGCCTCCTCAGCCCCTAATTCATCAAGAGCGGTCCCCCCCTCCTCCTCCTCCTCCTCCCCCCCCCCCCCCTTGTCATCAGTGAGCAGGACGTGCACAGACAGTTCTCCAGACTGAACCCGCGCAAGGCCCCCGGGCCGGACGGTGTGTCTCCCTCCACCCTGAGACACTGTGCGAAAGAGCTGGCTCCTGTCTTCACAGACATTTTTAACACCTCTCTTAAGCAATGTCACGTGCCGACCTGCCTCAAATCCTCCACCATCATCCCTGTCCCCAAGAAGCCACGGATTACTGGACTTAACGACTACAGACCTGTAGCGCTCACCTCTGTAGTCATGAAGTCCTTTGAGCGCCTGGTCCTGTCTCACCTCAAGTCCATCACCACACCCCTCCTAGACCCGCTGCAGTTTGCCTACCGTGCTAACAGGTCTGTGGACGACGCAGTCAACCTGGCCCTCCACTCCATCCTGCAGCACCTGGACTCCCCGGGAACCTACGCCAGGATTCTGTTTGTGGACTTCAGCTCCGCATTCAACACCATCCGCCCCGATCTGCTCCAGGACAAGCTGTCCCTGCTCAACGTGCCTGACTCCCTCTGCAGGTGGATCACCGACTTCCTGACGGACCGGAGACAGCATGTGCGGCTGGGGAAGTCTGTCTCAGACTCTGTTAGCATCAGCATTGGATCACCCCAGGGCTGTGTACTTTCCCCCCTACTCTTCTCCCTTTATACCAACTCCTGCACCTCCTCCCACCAGTCTGTTAAGCTGATTAAGTTTGCGGACGACACCACCCTCATCGGGCTCATCTCCAACGGTGACGAGTCCGCCTACAGGGAAGAGGTGGCCCAGCTGGTGTCCTGGTGCAGCCACAACAACCTGCAGCTGAATGCTCTGAAGACAGCGGAGATGATTGTGGACTTCAGGAAAGTCACATCCCCCCTGCCCCCCCTCACCATCACAGGCTCTCCCATCACCTTTGCAGATTCCTTCCGCTTCTTGGGCACCACCATCACCCGAGACCTCAAATGGGAGCCAACCATCAGCTCCCTCATCAAAAAGGCCCAGCAGAGGATGTTCTTTCTGCGGCAGCTGAGGAAGCTCAAGCTACCCACCAAGATGTTAGTGCAGTTCTACACGGCCATCATCGAGTCCATCCTCACCTCCTCCATAACTGTGTGGTACGCAGGAGCCACTGCCAGGGACAGACTAAGGCTGCAGCGCATCGTGCGCACTGCTGAGAAGGTGGTAGGCTGCAAGCTCCCATCTCTCCAGGACCTGTACATCTCCAGGACCCGGAGGCGTGCTGGCCGGATCATAGCCGATCCTTCACATCCTGGTCACGTGCTGTTTGCCCCCCTCCCCTCAGGTAGAAGGCTTCGGTCCATTCGGACTAAAACCTCTCGGCACATGAACAGCTTTTTCCCCTCTGCCATCAGACTGCTGAACACTAAGTGACTTTTGACTCTCGTGCACTATGTACAGCAGCTCAACCAGACTCATGTCATTCATCACTGTTTTTCTGTTGCATTATTGACTGCACTATGTGGTACTTCACATTATCTGCTACATGCTAATTTTTTAAACTGCCTTGACTAGTACTACTCATTATTACTAGTATTATTATTATTATTACTTATTACTACTTATTTTTCTACACTTATTGCACGTTTCTAGTCCTTTAGTTTTTTAGTTTATCCCTTTTTCTCATTATGTTTTTAATGTTGCAGCATGGCACCGAGACAAATTCCTAGTTTGTGTATCACATGAACAATGGCAATAAACCTGATTCTGATTCTGATTCTGATTCCTTCACATCCCAGAAGTTACACACCCAGTTATCTTCAGTGAAAGCTTTCAGATAGCAGTTGGGCAGCAACACTGACTACTTAACTGACCCACAAGGACCAAATTAATGGGTCCGAGGGGTGCTGGGGGCATTTTTTTGCCCTTCTGCCAGTCAAGAGACCCCACTATGAGGGACTGTTGGAAACCATGACTGTGACTCTTGACAACTAGCTCATTAACACCATAGCAGGATCAAAGGATACATCTGCTTGGATTCATCTGCACCAAGTGTTTGATCTGGGAATGAAAATGGACCAACAACTCTAAGAATAAAACAGTGACACAAAAACATTGTGTCATCACAGCAGAAGAAGACCAGTGTGAAATACCTAAAATAGGAATATGATATAACTTAATAACATGACATATAACAGATTAGACCTGTCTTAATTCACTTATAACATGTAAATTAACATGAAAATATTCACATGGTGGAAAAGAAGACACAGAAGGTGCAACACAGTAAGCCAGAGCCTCCATGTTGCTATAAATACACCTCTTATTCAGGTGTAAATGAGTGTGAAACAGCTTACGCCTTTAAAATGCACTGCTGATTGACACATTCTAACAATGTGAAATGAATGACAGGTATGATATGATGTGCTGTGACTGAGCACCTGCAGCTCAAAGGTTAAACTTTCACTTAGAGCTTGTTATTGTCATTCACACATTTCCCAGACAGTCTCGGTAGATTAAAACTAGTGCTATGAATACATACCCTGCCTGCACATTCAAATTAAGATATGTCAAAAAATATTAAATTTTATATTAAGAAATGTGCAGTTTGAATCTAGAATTTTTTTTAAAAACTGTACCTGTACCTAATTATACTATTATAACTTTCACCTCATTTGTAGTCTGTGCTTTTACAGCACACCTTACTTTTGCACATTAATAATTTTGCCCTCTCATCCTTGATTTTCCCTCTGTTCTCTCTCTTTATGTCCTCTTGTATAGCCTCTTCTTCACAAAGGGTAAAGTATATGAAAACTTTTATTTCTTGTTAAAAGTTTTTTTCTTTCCAATCTTGGCCATATAGTGCTTGATTTCTCTGTGATACTGCAGCATCTTGACCTTATGATGTGAGGTGTCTCAAGGGTGATGTGTTATGATTTGGCACTGCTTCTGTATAAATAGACATGAGTCAAATTGAATTCTTTTGGCAGTGTGCTTTGACATTCAGGGTTTCACAAGATATCCCTGTGTCTTTTCATTGGAAGAAACTGCAACTCAAAATACATTACATATATCCATGGATTGTTTTTGTAGCCTTAAGGAGTGGTTGGGAAAAGTGTAATGCTTTATCAATTCAAAAGGTTGATGTAAGTGTAAACTACAAATGCATGAAATTGTACTTTTTGAGAGTATTTTTTATTGCAGGATACTTTTGAGTCATCTTTGAGTAAAGTAGCAGAATATGCTTCAATAAAAGTGCATTTTTTTGACCAAGTATATTCAGTCTTATTAGTTGCTCTTCATTTCACTGATTTGAGTTGAGTGTGGATCAGATTTTTCTGTCATCAGTTTTTCTTCTTATCAGATTGGATTTTTTTTCTATTTTAGCTCTATTTTTAAGTAAATGTTTATTTTCTAATGACTGTTGTCTCTTTGTATGGTATGGATAATATTAGAAGGCATGTGCAGACATTTTTAAATTGATTTTCCTCAGAATAACACATCCAAAAGAAAAAAAAATTCCATGAGTAAAGTTGCAAATGTACTAGAAAATAGTTAGTTTATTAGAGAGAAACCACAAGCTTGGGGGGGGGGGGTGTCAAATTTATAAGAAAACAATTGTGCATTTACAAAAGAACTTCATGAATTAATGGAAAAAATGCAAATTTATAAGAAGAGTCAGGTGGAGTGTGAAGCACAGAAAAAAATTTGCTCTGGGTAACGCGAATATATGCAAATTTGTATCTGTGCAAGCTGTATTATGTTCATCTCAGGCAAAAAATCTGCTCAATATTTGGTTATGAAAGCCAATCAGCGTTAAGATTCTGCTTTTATTGGGAGTGAGTATCAACAATGGAGAATAAATTAACTTGAAAATGAGACTGCCACTCACTGGAGACAGATAGATCTGAAGCCCGGCAGCTGAGACAAAGGCCCGTATTTTGGCAGTCTAGTCAGAGGTCTATTGTCTGAGATTCAGAGCAGTGGGAAAACAGTCTCTGTGCCATGCAAAATGTGCAAAGAGGCTGGTGCAATTATTCAGAGGTGTGTTTTGGGTAATCCAGTTCAAAGCACTCCTGCTCATCCCTTCAATGCACAGAGGCGCATAATCAAATGTGAACTCTGATCATGATGGCTTGTTTAAGATGGGTTTTGCACTGGCCAAAGGGTGTGCATGTGAGCAGAAATACAAACAATAGTTCCACCGCTTGACATTAAACCAGACATTAATTATAGTCAATACCCAGCAAGTATTTTGGAAGGAAGAGTAGGATGTGATATGACATTTATGTTTAACATAGAGTGCACAGGCGCAAGGCTCGTTGAGTTCCATGCATGTTTTTTCTCAGTGCAGTGAAAACTCTACTGTTTCTTCAAATGTTGTGGGATAGGATATATTACAGGGAAAATGTTGATAGTTTATATTTATCTGTCCTCAGATTAATACATTTTACAGAAAACCAACAGTGGAGTGTGTGTGTGTTTCATTAACTGGGACAGGACATGCATGCGCACAAACAAACAAGATTGAATGAGGTAGGTAAAACTGAACTCATGTGATCAGAATATTTTGTCACAGCAGAAAGGTTTGTAGTTTAAAACTGTCAGACTGACAGCTCCACCACCGCCTCCATTCATCTTGGGGAGGAGCAGAGAAACACCGGCCAGTGCAAACACCGAACCACGGTCTATGTCCAGACCAGATCATAGTGAACACAACAGCTGAGGCAGCTCCTGCCTTAACACCGCTCCTGAACGCACAATCTGTGGTGAAATGTAAAATGGACACATTCACTGTTCATTCACTCATTGCCGTAATTTTTTTTTTAAAAAACAGTAATGCCTATTCTATGGGGCTATACCCCTTTCCTTAAGTGATTAAAATAAAAATGTGAATAGAGTTAAAACCTATTAAGTGCATCATCATATTATAATCAAAATGACGTCATTAGATTAAAACTGTTACAACTCTGTCCAGTAAAATAACTGCAAATACCAGCGCATGCTGTGTTTCCTCATGTGCCCCTGTCAGTAGGAGCTGCACGATTTCAAAATGCTGTTAATAAGACAGCATTAACTATGCACTAAAATGATAATGTGTGGACATTGTGCCAGTGCAACACCTCTCTTAAATGAGTTTCCTCCTTGCAAAGGGGGTGCACAGTGCATAGGCAGTCCAATGGTGTGACATAACAGTATGACAAACAGACAATGCGCTGGCATAAACTGTCAAATCTACCAGTACAAAACAGGAAGCATCCTCAAATGTGTGCTGTAATAGGGCCCAGAGTATCTGTAGTTTGCATCAGCCTGTAATATCCTGCTAGGCTGCTACCAATCTGCTAATGAGGGCTAGCAACTCATGAAACTGGACACCAGTCTACTTGTTTAGTGCTGAAAACAGCCAATATCAAAGAAGTAGTTTCTGGAGGAGGTAGTGACATTTTTCCCATGTACAAAGTGGCTGCAGTAGTTATGAAGGTAACTCCACCTCCCTGCAGAGGAAACTTTCTATCAAAAATCACAAAGAAAAGAAGATCATCGTTACTGTGTTCATACTGCCACCCCACTGACATGGAAGAGCCACTACATTGCAAGCACAGATGCACAATGGCGCATTATTTGCAACAGCTGTAATAATGTTTTGGACCAATTAAGTGACATTAAACAATTTCCTGTGGCAAACCTGATCATCTCTCGAAGCACATTGGTGTGCTGCACCACAGTGGTTGAAAATCTCTGGTTTAATGCACAGTGTCCATACATTTTTCCTAATTGTCACCGAAAAACATTGAAGGGGTTCCCACTGCATTTGCAAACTCTGCATATAGCTAGAAAATTTTCTTTGCCTACTACCCTTAATTTAATAATTTATTTTTAAATTTAGTTTCTACTTACATCAGACAACAAAGGTATTTTATCATAGCTTGACAATAAAATATAAGTTTATCCAGCAAAATGTCTGACAATATGTAAATGGAATCATTAGCAAATGCACAGAAGCTGTCATATCACCTGGAGAGACGGCGCACATTTGTGACAATGCACAGCTGTTGCTCGACAGCCAAATCTGAACCTTTGTACTTTCTTCGTGCTGAAGAGGCCGTTTGAATTCTCACCAAACCTCCCCACCACGGCAGATCAAATAGACAAAATAGGACTGTAGGGTAGCAAACAGTGTTAAAGGACACCATCTGGAAAGCTTGTGGTGCTTTGTAAACTAAACAAGAAAAAGTAGTGCCTGATAGGGAAGTAGCACGAGTTTGACATGCAACAACACAAACACGGCTCAGTCACCTGGAGGTGGTACTGCTCCATCATTTTGCATGCCTCCTACAACTTACTGGCTGTCTTGAGTAGTATCCAAGTTTTAAGCAACTCCTGATTGCTGCTGGTGCAGCTACATAAGTTTTCCTTCGCACTTCTTCTCAGGCCATGTGTGAGCACTGTTGGCAACACTCATCCTCCTCTTGTTGGAAAACAGTTCGATTGTTTGCCAACAAACCCAGTTATTTCTTTGCCAAAACACATCACTGTTGTCAAACTATATTTTTCCATTCACATGATAAAAAAGAAAGGCATTTTCCGACACACCAGTGCAACTTGGGCTGAGGCTATTTAAGAAAAAGATCCATGCAGTAGTTAGAACTTCAACTTCAGACTTCAACCGCCTGCGGAGCCACATCAGTGTGGAGGGATTGGGCTCATCTGAGATATCACCTCTGATACCCGTAATTAAGTGGTGGTGGCAGCAGCATATGATGGAGGGAGGATGGGAAGAGACGGGGCAGCAGAAGGAGGGAAGAAATACGGATAACAACCCGGCGATGGATCATTTCTTCCACAGATGTTTTCACAGAAGCGCTGTGCAGACAATGAGGCACGACGGGCTCTCACAGAAAGTTCGAGTGATGGCCACAGACACAAGGAGGTCAACATGGAGCTCAGAGCGCTCCGCTTCTTTTGTTTGCAAACGGAGTGCACGATCGCCGCTGAAAGCATCTCCTGGCAAAATGGTTCATGTAAAAAGTGCAAACACAAGTGGAAAATTGAAAAACATGCAGCTCCTGAGTGGTGGACCAATAGCCCCGATGTCATGCATGTGGGGCAGGCATGTGAGACACCACAAACTATTGCTGCCATAAATAAAAAAGGATTAATCTTCCTAACTGCCATCAGAGACCCTTCTCACATTTATCAGGCTTTTGATATTAACCGAGGACACATCTCACACCGTTGGTTGCTGTATGTGATCCGGCGCCAGACAAGTGGATAAAGGTTTCTGTTACACCTGAGATACACAGCATATACGACATCTGAGGCTGAATCAATGCAAGTACAATGACAAGAGATAAAGCCATGTATATAGGTGCACACATGAAGCAAAAAGAAAACATACATAGCAGTAGACAGAGCAGACGAAGACTGATTTTATTTTAAAGATTATACTACTGATATGGAGTACAATCCCTCCCATTCTTTCAGCTGCTCCCTTTCAGGGTCGCCACAGAGAATCCTCACCTGATACTGCAATGATCTGCATTTTGATTTGGCAAGGATTTTTATGCCTGATGCCCTTCTTAATGCAATCCTCCCTATTTTTCTAGGCTTGGGCCCAGCACAGGGAGATCACTAGCTTGTGCAACTAACTTTCCTTCCCCCATTCCATTATGCCGAACACCAAGCTAGAAGGCAAGGAGTACCATTTTTATATAGTCTTTGGTATGACCTGGCCAAGGCTTCTGCCCATGACTTCTTGGTTGTTGGGGCAGATTCTCTTCCACTAGTACAATGTAGGACAAATTCAGGTGGTAACAATTCCCTAAAAAACAACAAAATGCTATTTAAAAATTCTGATTCCACAGATATGCAGAAAATGTACATCAATGAGTGATTAAAAAAAATTCCAGATCTTAAAACGATCTGTAAATAATTTCTCAGCAATCCCCAAGATCTCTCAATGATTACACAGGGTTACAAAAATAATTTTTTTGTAAGTTGTCTGTGTTTTTCAACTGATTTAAGACAATTTTGCACCGCTGAATCCGAAAATGACATCCATTTGTCTCGATCAGGTGCTAAGTAAAAACCTGTACTTACTTAGTACTAATTGAATGTTATGTCATCATTGTTCAAAATTCAGAGAATTTCAAGACCTAGAAAAGAATTTTGCATCATATAAAGCGAAAATACCTGTACATGTAAACAAAAACCTATAAAACAACATGTGGCCATAATTCAAAAAGTTGACCTGATTGAGCAAAACCAATGTGATTTTTGGATTCAGCACATCAAAATTGTCCTAAATCAGCTAAAAAAACTTAGACAATAAATTTGGTGTTGACCAGTGTTATTGAATGATCTTCAATGATCTCCATGTGTTATAATCGGGTGAGCGCGCTCCCCCTCCCTTCTTGTGGGAGGTTCCCTGGCTCCGCAGGTAATCAATACACCTGCGTGAGTGGACGCATCTGCTGTCCCTTTGCTGCCAGTGCTTTAAAGGACTCTCCAGCACTGGCTTGTTGGATTGCTGCCATCTCTGTGGTGTGTCCCTGGGGGTCGTTGTGTGGTCACCTGCTCCGTCATCATCGTCATCTCTCTGGATCACCTCAGAATCAGAATCAGAATCAGGTTTATTGCCATTGTTCATGTAGTACACAAACTAGTACACACCTACTCCACCTGGTCCGACATTTGCCCAGCCCTACTCATCCGTAGCTTCTTCACCAAATCATCTTTGCCCTGCTGGGTTCTCTACTCCCATCCGTAAGAATATTCCTATTATTCATTATTCTCTGCCTCCCTCCTCATACTAACCTGCTCTCATCTCCCTCCTTACAGGCTGGGTTCTCCTCTGGCGAGTGAGGTGTTTTTGTCCTTCTAATCCTGCGTTCATTCAATCAATAAAATTGTGTTTAAACTTTGCCTCTTTGCATCGTGTGCATTCCCTGGTGTAGCATCTTGCACGTGAGCTGATATTTCTTGTAATCATGACAGAACGAGCCAGCCACGAATTAGGCTCAGCAGGTGCTGCATCAGCGGAGCACTCCGCCCTCTACCACCTCAACCTCACGGAGAGGCAGGTGGCCGTGCTGACTGAACAGCTGCAGACCATTACGTAGCAGCTGAGCATGATCACCTATCATCTCAGCCACATGTCTCGTTCGGGTCTTGTTCCCCCATCTGCTATTCCACTTTCTTCCACCATTTGCCGAACCACCTCCGTTCTCTCACCTGACCCGTATATGGGGGAGGTGGGGAAATGTAAGGGGTTTCTTTGTCAGGTTCAGCTTTATCTGTGGCAGGTGGGGGGGGGGAGTACCCGGACAACACGTCCAAAATTCATTTCATGACCCTCCTGCTGCGAGATCGAGCCCTCAGCTGGGCTCAGTATATTTTAGACAGTGCAGAGGGTCGTCACTACACTTTTGATAGATTTATTGGTGAGTTCTTCCGGGCTTTTGATCGCTCAGAGAGCGAGGGTAACATCATGAGCCATGTCTTGTCACCCCACCAGGGTAGTCGGTCTGCAGCCAACTATTCTGTGGAGTTTCGGGCTGTCGCGGTGGACTCTGGTTGGAATGACGTTTCCTTAAGAAGTGCCTTCCTCCAGGGTCTTAATGCCAACCTCCGTGATGACCTGGCGATTCATGCTGTTTCCTCCTCTCTGGATGAGCTCATAGATCAGGCTGTCAGTTTGGACAACCACTACCGCGAGCGCGCAAAGGAGTGGAAGGCCTCCTCCGGCCCGCCCATTTTGCACACGTTTTCCCCAGCTACTGGCACAGGTGAGGCCGACTCCTCCTCCAAGGCTATGGTGCTTGGCCAAGTCCATCTGACTCTGGAGGACCACCAGCAACGGAGGAGAGCCGGTGCTTGAATGTATTGCGGCTCTCTAGAGCACAAGATATTTAATTGCAACCTAAGGCCAAAAGACCCGGCCCATCAGTCGCCATGGGGGGTCTGAAGGGCGGGAACTCCATTCATCCCTCCGGTAACTTTTCCATTCCGGCCCTCATTCAGCTGCCGGGGGTCGAGAGGAGGGTTTCAGCATTAATTGATTCAGGGGCAGAGCAGAATTTCATCTCTTCACAGCTCGTGTAGGAAATTGCCATTCCCACGACTGAACTGCCCACTTCACTAAACGCTGCGGCATTATCTGGTAGTTGTGTGGCATCCATTACCGAACACATGGCGCCGATTCCTGTTCTTCTTTCCAGGATCTACCAGGAGACCATGTAGTTCTTTATTCTCTTTACTTAGTCCTTCCCAGTGGTTCTGGGGTATCCGTGGCTCTGGAAGCATAACCCTATTGGGCACAAGAATCCATCTCTTCCTAGAGCCCCTTCTGTTTAGCATCCTGTCTCTGATCGGCCAAGTATTCACCGTCCCTTTCCGTCTCCTCTCCTCCGGTGGAGCCGCCGGATCTCAGCCTCGTATCCGATGTCTACCTTGACCTTGGGGAGGTCTTTAGCAAGTTGGGAGCCCTTCCTTTGCCTCCTCAGCGCTCTTACGACTGTGCTATCGACCTCCTCCCGGGTGCATGGTTGCCATCCAGCCATCTCTACAGCCTTTCTGGGCTGGAGAGAGAGGCGATGAAAAGTTATATTAAGGACCCTTTGAATGCCGGCCTCATTCGACCCTCTTTGGCTCCTCTTGGGGCAGGCTTCTTCTTTGTCGGAAAGAAGGATGGATTTCTGTGGCCATGCATAGATTTCCGCGACCTAAACACAATTACTGTCAAAGATAAATACCCTCTACCCCTGATCAACTCCGCGTTCAAGCTCCTTTGGCGCATGTGGGTGTTTACCAAATTGGATCTGTGAAACGCGTATCATTTAGTCCGCATTTGTGAGGAGGATGAATGGAAGACGGCTTTTTTTTTTTTTTTGTAACTTTGATTTTTATTCATTTTTCATCATACATATTACATTCAGATCACAGTCTCTATATTTTAAATAAAAGGAGCTAGAAGACGAAAAGAAAAAAAAAAAGAAGGGGTGGGGACAAATGTTGGAGCATCAAGTTTTTAGTTTCCATCTCTTAATTCTTCTGGTTTTCCCAGTGTCTTTGATTATTCTTTCAATTTCTGTCTCGTTGTTGCACTTTGTAGTGTGTCCATTTCCACCATTTTTTTCATATTGTCCTTCTTGCATTTTTTGTCGATATGTTAGTTTTTCCATTAAACGTATATCTTCAACAATGTCTGTCCATTGCTCTTGGTCAGGAAGAACTTCTAATTGCCATTTTCTTGTGATTGTTTTTTTACATGCAATCAGCAATATTTTAACTAGATATCTGTCCTCAGCCTGTATTACATTGTCTCTTTTAAGATCACATAAATACATCAAGTTACAGTTCATTGGTATATTATATCCTAATATCCTCTGTATTGTCACATGTATAGATTTCCAGAATGATGAGATTTTGCAGCATTTCCAAAACATATGCAAGTGGTCTGCATTTTGAGCCCCACAGCCCCTCCAGCATATAGATTTGGTATTTGTATATTTTCTTTGGATCTGTGGTGTAATGAAATAGCAAATCAGATTTTTCCACCCAAATTCCCTCCATGTCCTTGAACTTGTTGATGTGTGTTGTGTTTTCCATATTTCTTGCCAGTTTTCTTCTGTTATTTTTAAATTTAGTTCTTTCTCCCATTTCTCCTTTATCTAGTTACTTGAATGTTTGTTTTCTGTAAGTTTCTGATATAGCTTTGAAATAATTCTTATTTTATTTCCTGCATACAAGCTTAAAATGAATTGTATAATCTCGCTCACATCTGTGTGGAGGTTATGTCTAATCTTCCTCATATAATAATTTCTCATCTGCAGATATCTGAAGAATTCAGATTTTTCTAGTTTAAATTTTCTTCTCATGTTTACAAAACTCCCGAAATCTTTTTTTCCCATATTGCCCCATGCTGTGATTCCCTTGTTCACCAGATTTTTGTATCCCCTATCTTGCTTTGCCGGTTCAAACTGACTGTCAAATGCTACCCATTTCAATAGTTTTATGTCCTCCTTTCTATTATACTTTTGTACTATTTTATACCACAGTTCCAAAGTAAATTTAGTGATTGGGTCTATTTGTTTGATTTGCTTATATGCATCCTTATCTCCTATTATGCTTTGTACTGGGAGTCACTCAATTTCCTTTTCCATTTCTTTCCATTTTGCCTCGTATCCTCCGTCGCACCAACATATGATATATCTTATTTGTGCTGAGTAGTAATATTCCTTTAGACTCGGTAGGCCCATGCCTCCTTTCTCTTTTGGCAATTGGAGAGTTTTATATTTCACTCTTGGCTTTTTACCTCCCCAAACAAGTCTCAATATCATCCTGTCCCACTTTGAGAACTGGGCACCAGGAATCTCTGTTGGTAGAGCCTGGAAGAGGTAAAGCAGTCTAGGTTGTATGCTGATTTTGATTGTCTTAATTTTTGAATTCAGATCCATGTTTAAGATTGACCATCTATCAATATCTTTTTTTATTTCTTGTTCTAACCTATCATAGTTTGCTTTATAGATTTTGCTTAAATCTTTAGGTATGTTCACTCCAAGGTATTTTATTTCTTTTTGTTTCCAGTTTAGTTTGATCTTATCAGTTATCTGGTTTAAAGGGTTATAGTGGAATGTCAGTATTTGTGTTTTTGTTATGTTTATCTTGTATCCTGATAATTTTCCAAAATTTTCTATCAAGTCCATCATTTCCATTATTGATTCATCTGGTTGTTCAAGGTAAACTATAATATTGTCTGCAAACAGCCCAATCTTGTGTTCCGCTCCCTTTATTGTTACACCTTTTAATTTCTTATTTTGTTGCATCGCTTGAGCCAGTGGCTCTATGAACAGAGCAAACAAGGTGGGCGATAGGCAGCATCCCTGCCTAGTTGATCTTTGTATATTTACTTTGTCTGTTAAGCTACCGTTTATCTTGATTCTTGCCACAGGTTTTTGATACAGTGTCTTTATGCATTGCACTGACTTTTCGTTAAATCCAAAGTGTTCCAGCACATTATATAGGAACATCCAATTAACCCTATCAAATGCTTTTTCTACGTCTAAACTCATTATTACTGTGCTTTCTTTTCTTTATGTATTTGATTAATTATGTGTATTGTTCTCCTGATATTATCATGTGTTTGTCTATGAAACCAGTTTGATCATCCTCTATCAATTCTGTCAAGAATGTCTTTATTCGTTTACAGATAATTGTTGTATATATTTTATAATCCACATTTAATAAAGAGATTGGTCTATAGTTTCCGCATTGTTCCCTATCTTTCCTTGGCTTTAAAATAACTGAAATAATGGCTTCGTTCCATGATGGAGGTATTTTGTTAAGATAAGATAAGATAAGCCTTTATTAGTCCCACAATGGGGAAATTCCAGGATTGCAACAGCACAGGGATAGCAACACTCAGAGCAACAATCAGAAGGCAAGAAAAAACAAGAACAGCTAGTAAACATATGTACATATTACTATAAATATATATACTGTATATATATATATAGACACAAAGTGCAGAGCATTATGGTTGGTGAATGTGCAGCAGAAAGTCTAAGCTCTCTCTCCGAGGATGCGGCGGGCCAGCTGGAAGTCTTTGGGCATGATGGTGACCCTCTTAGCGAAGAAGAGACCCACCAGGTAGGCCTTGCTATTCTTGTTGTTGTTTAATGTCCAATTAAATGACTTTAGGAGCTGTGGCTTGAGTTCTTCTATAAACAGTTTATAAAACTCAGATGGGTATCCGTCACTACCTGGTGATTTACCATATTTTAGTGACTTAATCACATCTTTGATCTCTTGTGTTGTTATTTCTGCTGTTAATTTTTCATTTTGTTGGTTTCCTATTGATGGCAAGTCCAATGTGTTTAGAAATTTTTTAATATCCTTAACATTTGTCTCTTCAGGTTGCGAGTATAGTTCTTGATAGAATTTATGGAATATTTCTTAGATGTTTTCTGGGGTAACTGGATTTATTTGTGATGGGGTCCTTAATCTTATACACATTATTCACTGTTTGTTGTTTTCTTAACCGTTTTGCCAGCAGTTTTGTGGCCTTTGGCCCTGTTTCATAATATTTTTGTTTTAAGTATCTATTTTTCCTTTCAATTTCGTCTATTTGTATTTCTTTTATCTTTATTTTTTCTTCCTTAATTTCTTGATATATTTTTGGGTCATTTGTGTTTTGATGTTTAAGTTCTAATTCCCTCAGTCTCTCACATCTTTGTCCATATGATTCCAGTTTAGACTTTTTTGCTTTTCCTGATTCAACAATTAATTTACCTCTTAACACAGCTTTTAGTGCATCCCATAGTATTGTTGGGTCCACTTCTCCATTATCATTCTCCTCGATATACTCATTTATGTTTAACTTTATTCTTTCTTTCATTTTCTCATCATTTAATAGTTCTACATTAAGTTTCCATGTTGTTTGTCATTTTCTATTGTTTAAATATATTTCCATGTATATAGGATTATGATCTGATATTTCTGCCCCTCCAATCCGACAATTTCTCACCCTGTGTCTGTCACCTTCATTCATAAGGAAGTAATCTATTCTAGAGTGTACTTTATGGACTGCTGAATAATGTGTATAGTCTTTTTCGAGTGGGTGCAGGTCCCTCCATATGTCTACCATACCCATTTCTGCCAGTGAAGTTCTTATAAACTTTGTTACATGTTTTTTTTTGTCTTCTTAACACTTGTTGTATCAACTTCATGATCCATGACAGCATTTAAGTCGCCTCCACAAATTAGGACTCCTTCACTGTGTGTTGCTATGAGATCAAACAGATGTTGAAAAAAACCCTTGTCACTTTCTGGTGGGGCATAGATGTTCACTAATGTGATCTGCATACCATCTATTCTTCCCTTTACTATTACATATCTGCCTTCTTTATCCTGGATTTCTCGTTCACATTCAAATTGTATTTTATTTGAAATTAGTATCATAACCCCCCTTTTAGTTCCTCCCTTAAATGAACTGTAGTAGGAGTTCTTATAGCCAAATCTCTTTAGTTTCTCATGTTCTGTCTTGTTCAAATGTGTCTCTTGCATAAATATAATTTCGGCTTTTTCCTTCTTGAATTTTCTTATTATTCTTTAACTTTTAACAGGTGAGTTCAGACCATTCACGTTTAATGTCATTATCTTAAGATTTTTAACCATATTCATGTTTTTCCATTTTTTTAACTTGTGCTCCTAGCCCCTTTAACAACAAAACTAACACATATTTGTACAAAAACACATTAACGAATCTCGACCTCCGCACTTTGGGCCTTTCTTCTGCCCATTGGTCCCTGTTGGAGGGTGGAGGGAATGTCCTCACCGAGTGAGGGGCCCTCCCTAGACCTGTAGTTACTATCCAAGTAAGAGTCATTAGTCTAGAAATGTCCAACAAAAATCACTTTAACCTCTCCTAGCCATTTGATTCTCTTTTGCCTTGTCTTCTTGGCCTTCATTTCTTCTGTGCCCTTCTTAATCTTTGTTATAATCTAGGCTTTCCGTTGAAAGCCTTGCAGTTTTTCTTGGGCTCGGTGTGCCACGTCCATCTCCCGCCCTCTGCCGCTCACTCGCCTCCATTCCGGCTGTCTCGGTGTGCTCCGTGCCGCCGCTGCTCCAGCCGCTTCCTCCGGTAAGCTCACCATAAAGCCTCGTTCCGTCATGTCCCGTGCTGCCTCTCTGGCCGTGTTGTAGGTTTTCATGCCGTCATCCCAATGAATTCTCATCTTCGTTAGTGGCGTTTGGAATCTAATTTTTTCTCTTTCAGCATTTTTTTAATGTTGGCATATTTCTTTCGCTGCTGCACAATTTCTGTCGGGTAGTCATGGTCAAAGAATATCTGTTTGTCGCCAACTCATATCTTTTTTTTCCACGCTTGTGTCAGGATTCTTTCCTTCACGTCGTATTTTAAAAAGTTTACCACAACTGACCTGGGTGTAGATTTTGAGTTCGGGTTCTGTGCCAAGGCTCTGCGCGCACGTTGAATCTGCAGGTCTGTTTCATTGGGCAGCTCAAGCTCTTTTTTTAAGAATTGATCTATGAATTTCGTCATCGAGTTCCCTTCAGTGCCCTCCGGAATCCCGAAGATGCGTATATTGCTCCGTCTGGACCTGCTCTCCAGGTCGGTTATTTTTTCCTGCATCCTCTGTGTTTGTGCCGTCAGGGTCTGTAGCAGCTCACTTGCCTCGGTCTTCCAGTCTTCCAACTCTGATATTCGAGCTTGTGCTTCTACCATACACGCCCGTTGAGTGCGCAGCTCCTCCATGTTTTCTGCTAGCTTGCGGTCCATTTCTTTTCGGAGGCCCATAATTTCCTCCTTCATCTCTTTTTTCAGTTCTTCCTTAAGAGCCGTTAAATACTGTTGGAGTTGTCGCTTGAGGTCTTTTATGTCCTTACTTATATTGGTGAAGCCAGTGTTCATAACATCGAGGTTGGCGTCCTCCATTTTCTCTGTTGAGGTCTCCTCGTTTTTGTTGGCCTCGTGTTCAGCGATTTCTCCAGTGTTGTTGAAGAGGGATTCTTTAGTTTTACCCTGCTTTTGTCCATGTGCCCGGCTTCTTCGTGTTTTCATCCCTTGGTTTATTGACCTATTTATGTCGAGTTGGCCATTTACCAAAGATTTTTAATCCGACTAGGGAGAGCTCTCTGTTTAAGCATTATGCCTCTCCGCCATCTTCCCGGAAGTCCCCTGGAAGACGGCTTTTAAATGCACACCTGGGGCAATGTGAATATCTTGTGATGCCTTTTGGGCTCACCGATGCCCACGCCATCTTCCAACGAATGATTAATGATGTCCTTTGCGATAAGGTTAATCAATTCGTTTTTGTCTACCTTGACAATATTTTGATTTTTTTGTGCACACCAGAGGAGCACACCACAGGAGCACTCAGTCCACGTCAGGGCCGTGTTACAGCAGCTCCTGGAAAACCAGCTCTTTTTGAAGTCTGAAAGTGTACGTTTTCCACTAGCTCCACTTCCTTCCTGGAGTTTATTGTTGCTGAGGGAGAATTGAGGGCTGATCCGGCCAAGGTGAAGGCTGTGCTTGATTGGTCAACACCCCAGTCCCATAAGGAGCTTCAACGCTTCTTGGGATTTGAAAATTTTTACTGTCGATTCATTAGAAATTACAGTGGGGTAGCACAGCCTCTTACTCATCTGACCTCGGTCAAGGTGCCTTTCACCTGGTCTGAGGCAGCTGAATGGGCCTTCTCTAAACTGAAGGGCCTATTTTCCAACACTCCCATCTTGGCCCAGGTTGACACTCAGCTCCAATTCATTGTAGAGGTTGACGCTTCTGATTCACGGGTGGGTGCTGTCCTCTTACAGTGCTCGACCTCTGATCAGAAGCCCCACCATATATTTCTCTCATCGGCTCACGCCAGCCCAGAGGAACTACATCGTAGGGGACTGAGAGCTCTTAGCCATTAAGTTGGCCCTTGAGGATAGATAGATAGATAGAGTAGTTTATTTGACAGGGACAGTGCAATAAACATAGACAATTAATCAATGACAATCAATCTGATGTGTTGCACATAGAGTGTATAGCTATTAGCTAATTTGCAACTCTTGTCCCTGGATGGGCTTTAGAAAAGAGAATCAAGTAAAGAAAAAAAAAATACACAATAACCACATACATCAATGCAAAAAAGATTATAAATACACAATTATAAATATTATAAATATTATAAATACACAAATATAACAACCTGACTCACATTTGCCTATTTCAGGCCTCCTTCCCTTCGTCACTCACTATAAACAAACACATTCATTCCTTCCCTTCATTCACTCTCACCTTGCAGACAATCAATTCATACATGAGTACATTCTTGTTTATTTTTCAGCCAGTTTTTAACCTTTTTAGTGAATGTTTTAAAGTCCATTATTATTTTAATTACATTTGGCATTGTGTTCCAGATGTGACTGCCCTTTATAGAGAAAGCTGTTTGTCCAAATGTGGTTCTGCGGTGGAATATTTTACAGTTATTGTTAACAGAACTCCTGGTGGCTCTGCTGCTGTCCTGTCTTTGGACGAAACCAGCAAGTGGCTCGGGTGCTGATTTATGGAAACATTTGAACGCTAATTTCAGTAAACAGAGGTCAATGAAACTCTCAAAACTCAATAGATTGTATTTTTTTAAAACATTACAGTGATGCCACCTAATGGGCTTTTTGTCCAAGATTTTTAGGGTTTGATTATATAATGAACCTATATGTCTTATTGTGGAAGGGGCTGCTTGAGCCCAGACTGTCAAACAGTATGATATATGAGAAAAAACCATAGAATGCATATACAGTACAGCTGCTTCGTAAGGTATGTAATATCTAATTAATTTAAAGCAGTTCAGATTTTTTTTTACTGTTTTTGAAATTTTCTTTATATGAAGATTAAATTTGAGTTGAGGATCTAGTACAATGCCAAGGTATTTGAATTCTGTAGCTAAACTGATGTCATGATCATGTATATTAACTTTAAAACATTGCAGGTTACATTTTTTGATTGAAAAGCACATTGAGACTGTTTTCTGAAGGTTCAGCAATAGATGGTTCTGGAGGAGCCACTCTTGGACATCAACCATACTTGTAGACAGTACATCTGCAGCCTGTGCTGGAGTCTTGGCAGCTGTGTAAATAACTGCATCATCTGCATAAAGTTGGCATGTTGCAGCTGAGCAGTGTAATGGCAAGTCATTAATAAAAATGCTGAAAAGTAAAGGACCAAGAATGGACCCTTGTGGGATACCCATGCGGTTGTTTAAAAATGAGGATTTATCCTGGTGAACTTTTACACACTGTTCTCTATTCTGGAGATAAGATGCAAACCATTTTAATGTATCTGGGGAGAAGTTAAAAGATACCATTTTGATTCAAACTGCAAACTGTGGTTTACAGTATCGAAAGCCTTTTTGAGATCTAGAAAAACAGCTCCTACCACATTACCCCTGTCCAAGGACTGTTTGACGTTTTCAATAAGGCAACAATTTGCTGTTTCTGTTGAGTATCCTGGTCTAAAACCAAATTGATGTGGATGAAGAAGTTGACTGTCTTGTAAGTAGTCTATCAGCTGTGTAGCTACAACTTTTTCAAGAACCTTAGACAGGACTGGTAAAATAGAGATTGGGCGGTAATTGCATATATCGTCTTTACTGCCTGATTTATGAACTGGTATGACGACAGCTTTTTTCCAGCCAGATGGAAATGTACTAGACCTAATGGAGAGATTAATGAGATGAGTCAGTGGTTTGATTAATATTTTGCTGTGCATTTTGAGAAAGGAGGTGCTCATATTGTAGATATCATTAGTTTTTGAGTTTGACAGTGTTTTAACAACACCAGCAATTAACTCCTCATTTACCTCATCAATGTGAAAAGAATCTGTTGGAAGTATGGAATTTGTGTTGTTGAGCACATTTGGCAGCACAAAAATTTTTGTTAAGTCTTCCACAGAGCACACAAAGTATGAATTAAATTCATTTGCCAAAGTAGCCTTGTCACTGACGGTCTTGCCATTGATTCTAAGTTCCTTTACCCCCTTCTGATCGTTTTTTTTATTAGTTAAGTTATTTAAATGCCTCCATAGGGAACTGTTGTTACCCTTTGCATGATCTATCAGTTTATTGTAATAAGATACTTTTGATTTTCGGAGCTCTTGTACCACTTTATTTCTTAAACTTTTGTACACAAGGTGATCATTTTGTAGTTTAGAGGTTAATGATGTTTTCAATGCATAGTCTCGCCTTTTCATAAGTTTTCTTATTTCATTATTTAACCATGGTAGGCTAATCTTCTGTTGTCTACTTTTAATTTGCTTTGTAAATTTTTCTATAGACTTTGTGATTGTTGCAGTTATAAAATTACAACAATCATCTACTTCATATATTGACATGAGCTGCTCCCAATTTTGATTCTCTAAGTAATGTTCAAACTCCTCATTTTTTGATTTGGGAATAATAAAATTTGATTTGTCAATATCGACTCCCCCAAAATTCTGTAGTCGCTTTTTAGTAAGTTTTCTGACAGCAAGAACCATGTTATGATCTGAGAGACCAGTTACAAGATTATAGGTTCTGGTTATTCGTGTCACGCCGCGCCGCTCATCAGCGGCGCCACCTGCTCGCACACCTGTCAACCATCAGCGGCGGGGAATATAAGCCGCCTCGCCCTGAGCTTCGGCCTGAAGCCGTCAGACTTCTTCCCCCCTTCTACTAGAAGCAATCTACTCTCTCTTCAGCATGACGCTGAGCGGTAAGAAAATCACTTACCTCATCTTCTCCAGTCTGCTCCCCTGTGCACAGGTGGATTTCTCGGCGGCGGACAACTCCGTCCCTCGTCCCTCCTCGCTGCTGCACCGAGTCCTGCAGGTGGCTGTCTCCCGGGGTCCCGTCCTTGTAGTGCCAGTCATCTGTCCCAAACAAGTAAGCTTCTCCCTCGCCTATTCTCCTCCTGTGTTGGTGTGTGCCCGTCACCCTGTGTCTCTGTTCTCTCCCATAGGGTTGCCGGCTGTACGGTCTCCTGCCTCTGTGCCTGAAGCAGACGCCGCCACCAACACATTAACATTCCGCAGACATACACCCATACACCCCTGTTGTTAATAAACTATTTGAACTACTCTGAGCCTGTGTGTGTGCGTCTCCTGAGCCGAACGTTATGTCAGTACGGTTTCAGCAGAGCGGCTCGGCAGACGGCGGGCTCGCACACCGGTTTTCCACTCTCGAGGCTCGAGTGGATCAATTAGTCTATCAGCAACAGGTGATTTTTAATCAGTTGATTTCTATAACTAACCAGTTGGACCGTTTGGACCCTCAGCAGCCGTTCCCCCCGGCTCGTCAGGGTGGCGCAGCTCCTGCTGCTCCAGTGGCTGTCCAGCAGGTTCCGGGTGCACCGGTTCGGCTCATGCCCATTCCAACCCCCGCCCGCTTTAGCGGTAAGCTCGGCGGAGCGCGGGGGTTTATTATGCAGTGTGAGTCCGTTTTCCACCGGGTACCCGGGGACTTTCCCTCAGATCATAGCCGAATTGGTTATATCGGGAATCTCCTGGAGGGGCGAGCATTAACTTGGACCTACGCCGTAATGGCGAAGCCCAGTTATGCCACCCTCACGTATGACCAGTTCGTGAGACGCTTCCTGGAGGTCTTTGACCATGCTTTTACCGAGACGGTCCAGGTCGATCGGCTTCTCGCTCTCCAGCAGGGAAGCCGGTTGGCAGCGGACTATGCGGTCGACTTCCGGGTAGCGGCGGAGGAGTTAGGCTGGGAGGAACGCTCCCTCTGCGGCCTTTTCCTCCGCAGTCTCAATGATGATCTGAGGGATGAACTAGCTGGGTGGGATATCCCTGAGATGCTAGCGGAGCTAACATCTCTAGCGATTAGTTTGGATAACAGGCTGCGCGAGCGCTCCTCGGGGCGGAAGTCGTCTTCTTCTCGCCCTCGCAAAGCCTCGCCGCGCCTGTTCCAAGCTCGCCCCCTGGCGGCGCCGCCACCATCGTGCCCCGAGGAGTCGGAGCCGATGGTGACGGGCTGGACAAAGCTTTCCCCTGCGGAGAGACAACGCCGCCGTGAGTGGAATCTCTGCATGTATTGCGGAGATGACCAACACACGGTGAAGCTTTGTCCACGGAAAGCCAGTCGGCGAGGTCCGCGAGTCACTGTAGGGGGCCTCGCGGATGTCAACCGGTTAAATCCACTCACCCAATTGAAGCTGCCCATCCGTTTCTGCCACAACCCTACTGGGCATCTCACCCACGCACTGGTGGATTCGGGCGCAGAAGGCAGCTTCATTTCACAGAGCCTGGCAACCCGTTTGGGCATCCGCTGTCAGGCACTGAAAAATCCCATCTCCCTTGTCAACCTCTCCCGTGCCTCCCTTGGGAGAGTATCACACCAGACCATCCCCGTTCCGGTCATCATCTCGGGAAACCACAGGGAGGAGATGACCTTTTATGTCCTTCCCAACTCTGTGTCGCCCGTCATCCTGGGGTATCCCTGGCTACGCCTTCACAACCCTGTCCTGGATTGGAAGTCAGCTGGGGTATCGGCATGGAGCACTTTCTGTATGGGCACCTGCCTTCAGTCCGCTGCCTGCTCTCCGTCCGCTCCTCCCCCTGCGACGGATGCTGTGCCTCCGGAATTTCACGACCTGGGTATGGTGTTCAGTAAGACGAAAGCTATGTCTCTCCCCCCTCATCGGCCCTATGACTGTGCCATCAACCTCCGCCAGGGGGCTCCCTTACCTTCTGGTCGGCTCTATAGCCTGTCAGCGCCGGAGAAGGAGACGATAAACGCCTACCTGAAGGAATCATTGAGTGCTGGGATAATCCGCCCATCATCGTCACCCGTGGGGGCAGGGTTCTTCTTTGTGGGAAAAAAGGATGGGCCCCTCCGCCCTTGCATTGACTACCGGGCCCTTAACGATATCACTGAGAAGGACCGTTACACCCTGCCCCTCATGGACACTGCCTTCCACTCCCTCCAGGGGGCGACCTGGTTCACCAAGCTGGATCTACGCAGCGCTTACCACCTCGTCCGGATCCGGGAGGGAGATGAGTGGAAGACAGCCTTCCGTACCCCGAACGGCCACTTTGAATACCTGGTAATGCCGTTCGGGTTGACCAACGCTCCTGCCGTCTTTCAGCGCCTCATCAATGACGTCCTCCGGGACTTCATCGGCCTTTTCGTGTTCGTCTACCTGGACGATATTCTCATCTTCTCCAAGTCCAGGGACGAGCACCAGGTCCACGTGAGGCGGGTCCTCCAAAGACTGCTGGAGAATCGTCTGTACGTGAAGGCAGAAAAATGTGAATTTTACGCCAGGACTACGTCCTTCCTGGGGTTCATCATCGCCCACGATAAGGTGCTTCCTGACCCAGAGAAGGTGAAGGCGGTGGTGGAATGGCCTACACCTGCATCACGGAAGCAGGTGCAACAGTTCGTGGGCTTCGCCAATTTCTACCGCCGCTTTGTCCCCAACTTCAGCTCCATCGTCGGACCACTGACCCGCCTCACGTCCCCAAAGGTCCCGTTCCGGTGGACCGAAGAGGTCGCTGCCGCCTTTCAGGCGCTGAAGGCGGAGTTCTCCTCCTCCCAGGTCCTTCGCCAGGTCGACCCCGCGCTGCAGTGCATTGTGGAGGTAGACGCCTCGGACACGGGAGTGGGGGCAGTGCTATCCCAGTGGTCGCCGGACGATGGCGCCAAACGGCCCTGCGCCTTCTTCTCCCGGCGCTTGTCCCTGGCGGAGAGGAATTACGATGTGGGGGACAGAGAGCTCTTGGCTATCAAACTCGCCCTGCAGGAGTGGCGCCACTGGCTAGAGGGGGCGAACCTGCCGTTTGTGGTCCTGACGGACCACAAGAACCTGGAGTATCTACGATCTGCCAAGCGCCTGAACGCCCGCCAGGCGCGTTGGTCCCTGTTCTTCGCCAGGTTCCAGTTCTCCATCACCTTCAGGCCTGGCTCTAAGAACGGCCTGCCTGACGCCCTCTCTAGGCAGTTCACCCCCGTGGAGTCGGAGGAGACACCCCACACCATCCTGCCCAGGTCGTGCGTCGTGGGAGCTATCTCATGGGACATTGAGAGCAAGATCCGGAAGGCGCAGGAAGTGGAACCTGACCCTGGCAGCGGACCAGAGGGAAGACTGTTCGTGCCATCCGCGGTCCGAGGAGAGGTCATCCATTGGCTACACACCTCCAAGCTCACCTGTCACCCTGGCACCTCCCGGATGATAGACCTCCTCCAACGGTCCTTTTGGTGGCCAGGCCTGCGGAGGGACGCAGCCTGCTATGCCCGGGCTTGCCCAATCTGTGCCATCAGCAAGTCAGGAAATGCCCCTCCAGCGGGTCTGCTCCAGCCTCTGCCCGTCCCTGGCAGGCCCTGGTCGCACATCGCGTTGGATTTCGTCACCGGACTCCCCGTCTCCAACTCTTATGACACCATCCTGACCATTGTGGACCGTTTCTCCAAGGCTGTGCACTTTGTCCCCCTGCGAGGTCTCCCTACTGCCTTGGAGACGGCGGATCTCCTCGTCCAACATGTGGTCAGGCTGCACGGGATTCCGGTGGACGTGGTCTCGGACCGGGGCCCCCAATTTTCGTCTGAGGTTTGGAGGTCGTTTTGTAACGCCATCGGAGCCAAGGTGAGCCTCTCCTCCGGCCATCACCCCCAATCCAACGGGCAGTGTGAACGGACCAACCAGGAGCTGGAGGCTGCGCTCCGCTGTGTGACCTCATCCAAACCCACGTCCTGGAGTAACCATCTTGCCTGGGTGGAGTATGCCCACAATACCGCCCGCTCTTCTGCTACAGGGATGTCTCCCTTCAAGGCGTCCCTGGGCTACGACCCCCCATTGTTCCCGGTGCAGGAGAGTGAGGTAACTGTCCTCTCCGTTAGGGCACATCTCAGGCAGTTCCGCTCCATCTGGACTGCCGCGCGCAATGCGCTTTTACGCACAGCGGAGCGCAACAGGACTGTGGCGGACCGGCATAGAAGACCTGCCCCGGCGTACAGAGTTGGGCAACGTGTCTACGTTTCCACCCAGGACGTCACTCTAAAAGGTGAGAGGAGAAAGCTGGCACAGCGATTTATGGGTCCCTACCCCATCACCCGGATCATCAACCCGGTGGCTGTGCGCGTGGCTATTCCCCCCTCCCTCCGCATCCATCCCACCTTCCACGTGTCAAAGGTGAAGCTGGCAGTCACCGACCCCCTTTGCCCTCCTCCTGCGGCGCAACCCGCGCCCCGGATGATTGGTGGCCATCCGGCCTGGTCCGTCTCCTCCATCCTAGACTCCCGGCGCCAGGGTCGTGGGTTGCAGTACTTGGTGGACTGGGAGGGCTATGGGCCCAAGCATCGACAGTGGGTGCCCCCGTCGTTCGTGTTGGACCCATCGCTCATCGCCGACTTCCACCGAGCGCACCCAGAGAAGCCATCGCCAGGAGGCGCTGCTAGAGGGGGGAGTACTGTCACGCCGCGCCGCTCATCAGTGGCGCCACCTGCTCGCACACCTGTCAACCATCAGCGGCGGGGAATATAAGCCGCCTCGCCCTGAGCTTCGGCCTGAAGCCGTCAGACTTCTTCCCCCCTTCTACTAGAAGCAATCTACTCTCTCTTCAGCACGACGCCGAGCGGTAAGAAAATCACTTACCTCATCTTCTCCAGTCTGCTCCCCTGTGCACAGGTGGATTTCTCCGCGGTGGACAACTCCGTCCCTCGTCCCTCCTCGCTGCTGCACCGAGTCCTGCAGGTGGCTGTTTCCCGGGGTCCCGTCCTTGTAGTGCCAGTCATCTGTCCCAAACAAGTAAGCTTCTCCCTCGCCTATTCTCCTCCTGTGTTGGTGTGTGCCCGTCACCCTGTGTCTCTGTTCTCTCCCATAGGGTTGCCGGCTGTACGGTCTCCTGCCTTTGTGCCTGAAGCAGACGCCGCCACCAATACATTAACATTCCGCAGACACACACCCATGCACCCCTGTTGTTAATAAACTATTTGAACTACTCTGAGCCTGTGTGTGTGCGTCTCCTGAGCCGAACGTTATGTCAATTCATTCTGGTTTATTAGTAAATACCATGTCAATAAGTGTTCTGGATTGTTTGGTTATCCTGGTGGGTCCTTTGATCATTTGTTGGTAATTAAATTTAGTCATGAGGCTTTTCAGTTTCTGTTTGTCCTTTTTATCAGACCAGTTAATATTAAAGTCACCATGAATTGTTGTTTCTCTGTTCTTCTCAAGTTGTTTAACCAGATCACTTAATTCATTATAAAAGGAAGAACTGTATGACGGTGGGTTGTACACTACTGCAATGTTGAAATTCATTACCGGAGAGAGACATACATTAACAGCTAAACATTCGAGTGAAGTATTCAAATCAACCAATTGACATTTATATTTCTCTTTGATGTAAATTAAAACACCTCCTCCCCTCCCTACCTGCCTGGAGTGGAGGCACTGGTTGGAGGGAGCAGTCCATCCCATTGTAGTGTGGATCGACCATAAAAATTTAGAGTACCTTCGGTCGGCCCGCAGACTAAACGCCAGGCAGGCCTGCTGGCCCCTATTCTTTCATAGGCTTAATCTTACTATCACATACAGGCCTGGTTCTCATAATATCAAACTGGACACTTTGCACATGTTTTCCCCGGCTACTGGCACGGGTGAGGTCGACTTCTCCTAAGAAGCTATGGTACTCGGCCGAATTCGTCTGACTCTGGAGGACCACCAGCGACAGAGGAGAGCTGGCGCTTAAATGTATTGTGGCTCCTTAGAGCACAAAATATTTTACTGTCACCTGAAGTCAAAAGACGCGGCCTGTCAGTAGCCGTGGGGAGTCTGAAGGGCGGGAACTCCATTCATCCTCATTGTAACTTTTCCATTCCAGCCTTCATTCAGTTGCTGGGGGTCGAGAGGAGGGTTTCAGCATTAATTGATTCAGGGGCAGAGCAGAATTTCATCTCTTCGCGGCTCGTGTGGGAAATAGGCATTCCCACAACTAAACTGATGACTTCATTAAATGTCTTGGCATGATCTGGTAGTTGTGTGGTGTCCATTGCCAAATGCACTGCACCGATCTCAGTCCTCCTTTCCGGGAACCACTGGGAGACCATGTAGTTCTTTATTCTTCTAGTTCATCCTCCCTGGTGGTTCTGGGGTATCCGTGGCTCTGGAAGCATAACCCTATAATTAATTGGGCACAAAATTCCATCTCTTCCTAGAGCCCCTTCTACTGAGCATCCTGCCTCTGCTTGGCCAAGTGTTCACCATCCCTTCCATGTCTCCTCTCCTCCTGTGGAGCCGCCGGATCTCAGCCCCGTACCTGAGGTCTATCATGACCTTGGTGAGGTCTTTAGCAAGTCGAGAGCCCTTTCTTTGCCTCCTCACCGCTCTTACGACTGTGCTACCGACCTCGTCCCGGGTGCGCGGTTGCAATCCAGCCGGCTCTACAACCTTTCTGGGCCAGAGAGAGAGGCGATGGAGAGTTGCATCAAGGACTCTTTGACCGCCGGCCTTATTCTACCTTCTTCGGCTACTCTTGGGGCAGGCTTCTTCTTTGTCGGAAAGAAGGATGGATCTCTGCGGCCGTGCATAGATTTTCATGAGTTAAACGCCATTTAATGTCAAGGATAAATTTCCCTTTGCCCCGATCAACTCCGCAGTTGAGCTCCTTCAGTGTGCGCTGGTGTTTACCTAACTGGATTTGCACAGCGTGAATCATCTACTCCGCATTCGTGAGGGGGGGGGGGGGCGAATGGAAGACAGCTTTCAAAACACAGCTGGGGCAATTTGAATATCTTGTGATGCCTTTTGGGCTCATCAGCGCCCCGGCCGTCTTCCTTGATGATATTTTGATTTTTTTGCGCACGCCAGAGGAGCACTCAGTTCACGTCAGGGCCGTGTTACAGTGGATCCTTGAAAACAAGCTCTTTGTGAAGGCTGAAAAGTGCGAGTTTTCCACCAGCTCCACTTCCTTTCTGGGGTTTATTGTTGCTGAGGGAGAGTTAAGGGCGGATCCGGCCAAGGTGAAGGCTGTGCATGATTGGCCAACACCCCAGTCCCATAAGGAGCTTCAACACTTCTTGGGATATGCAAATTTTTACCGTTGATTCATTAGAAATTACAGTGAGGTAGCACAGCCTCTTACTCATCTGACCTCGGTCAAGGTGCCTTTCACCTGGTCCAGGGCAGCCAAGTGGGCCTTCTCTAAACTGAAGGGCCTATTTTCCAACACACCCATCTTGGCCCAGTTCGACGCTCAGCTCCAGTTCATTGTAGAGGTGGATGCTTCTGATTCGCTGGTGGGCGCTGTCCTCTCGCAGTGCTCAACCTCCGATCAGAAGCTCCGATCAGAAGCTCCACTCATGCGCGTATTTCTCTCGGTGGCTCATGCCAGCCGAGAGGAACTACAACGTAGGGGACCGAGACCTTCTGTACATTAAATTGGCTCTGGAGGAGTGGAGGCACTGGCTGAAGGGACCGGTTCATCCCATCGTAGTGTGGACCGACCATAAAAATTTAGAGTATCTTTGTTCGGCCCGCAGATTAAATGCCAGGCAGGCCCACTGGGCCTTATTCTTTATCAGATTAAATCTTACCATCACCTACAGGCCTGGCTCCCGCAGTATCAAACCAGACTCTCTCTCCTGCCAGTTCACCCCTGACCACTCAGCCCCCTCATCTCTCCCCCAACCCACTGTGCTCTCCTCCTGTATCCTAGGTGCTCTTACCTGAGAGCTCAAGCAGAGCGTCCGGCAGGCCAAGTCTACTGAGCCCAAACCCAAGGGGGGACTCGATGATCAGCTGTTTGTTCCGGCTGGCCTCCGCAGCGACGTCATCCTGTGGGGTCACACGAGTCACTTTGCCTGCTACCCAGGGGTTTCCTGGAACATCAACCTAATCCAATGGATTTTCTGGTGGCCCACGCTGCGGACAGACGTCCAGGACTATGTCAAGGCTTGTTAGGTGTGTGCCAGAAACAAATCCGACTCTTCACCTCCCGCCGGGCTGCTTTATCCCCGCCCAGTTCCCAGCTGCCCTTGGTCACACGTTCCACTGGACTTTGTCAGTGGACTTCCCCTTTCACAGGGTAATACAATCATCCTCACCATTGTTGATCATTTTTCTAAGGCCATCCATTTGGTGCCCCTCCCCAAGCTGCCTTCCTCCTCAGAGACTGCTAGTCTGTTCACTATCCACGTCATCCACCTTCATGGCATTCCCCTGGACATTGTGTCTGACCGGGGCCCACAATTTACCTCCCAAGTATGGAAGTCCTTTTGTTGTTCCCTAGGCACCACAGTTAGCCTTTCATCTGGATACCACCCACAGAGCAACGGGCAGCCTGAGTGTACCAACCAATCCCTGGAGGCCGCCCTCAGATGTGTGGCATCCTGCAACCCGTTGACTTGGAGCACTCATCTGACCTGAGTGGAGTACGCTCACAACTCAGCAGTCTCTTTAGCTACTGGACTAATGCCTTTCGAGGCATCTATGGGATATACCCCCACCCCCACAGCTGGACACGGTGACAGTGCAGCGGAGCACCAGGACCGAGAGCGCGGGATGCAGCGGTGAGGAGCCGGGGTCGGAGAATAAACCAGGCGAGGGTTGACATTGTGAGCCCCGGAGGTGAGCAGCAGCAGCTGGTTGCGGAGGCAGAGCAGCGGGGCACTCTGGTGGAGGGTATAGTTGGGAAGCTGCACCAGATGTACTCCTTCCCTCCCACCTTGGAGGGAGTGAAATAGAGAGCCACAAACCTTGGCCGACCCCCACATGAAATGGGGAGACCCTCAGTCAGCGAAAGCAACAAGAGAAGGAGCACTCCATCTCCCTACGGGCCAGGAGTGACCTCCACACCATCGTTAATGAAAGTTTATGAAAATTTGCGCAGGTATCATCCTCTTTTCCTGAAGTTTCAAACCCATTAATATCTGTGTGTTGCATCCATGTGCACATTAAACTATTAAGCTGATATTTCATCCTAACATTCTTACCGGTTTGTTCTTTCTAAAATAACTAACTGGGCATCAACTGTGATTGATGTTTTCCTTAATACTAAGCAGCATTACTATCGGGTGCATTTTGGCTCACACACACCGTCTTTGTTCTGTGCCAAACCCATCTTAAACAAGCCGTCATGATCAGAGTTCCTTTCAGATAATGTGCCTCTTTGCATTAAAGGGATGGGGAGGAGCGCTTTGGATTGGATTATTCAAAACACACCTCTGAATAATTGGACCAACCTTTTTGTGTCATGTGCCTGATGGAAAATTTGTTTCTGCATTGCTGTGATAAGGGAATGAACTTGGAAACACAAATAAACACATTCTGCATCAGTGACAACTGATGACTGACTGCGTCCTTGAAATACGGCCCCTTGTGTTTTAACACTAAAGTATGTGTGTTTGTTTACATTTCCCCCATGACTTTTGGTGTTTAAATAGCATACGGACAATTTAAACAAGTAGCAAACTTTAAATATAAAAGTAAATTTTATTTAGAAACGCTCTCTTAGCTGTTGTACAATTTAGACCTTTTTAGTTTATATTCTCTATTGAGCTCCGCATGCTCCATTTCTTTTACTTTTTTTGGTGTTTTCTCCATCTAACGTACCCCCTTTTGTTTTTTCACCCTTCTTTAAACCTTGACAGAAACAGTTTGTCAAATCAGGCACCTATTCCAGACACAGCGCCATGCAAGCACCTCTCAAAAGTGAGAGAGCATTCACATTCATGCCACTGCCTAACGCTGTGTTCGGATGTAGCTAAAGTGGTTCCATTTTAGATGAAGTCTACATGATAATGAGCAGGTGTGAGGATGTGTTTATGTGAGAATGTCTGTGACTGCCATTGTGCCTCTGACAATAGTCTCTGATTAAGGTGATTCTGCTACACAGGAAAACGAAAGTTTAAGCTTGAAAATGGAAGGAAATGTAGTCCATATGGTGTTAAAGATACAGTTGCTCTCATATGAATGCTGCTCATGCATCAAACTTATCATAATGCACATTTTATAAGAGCAATTGTTTAAAAAGGCCCTTCCTGTACTTACAGTTGAATGCTTCTATCCAAAACACTGAATATAATATGAAATAAAATAGGGCTACTGTCTTTCCATCCACATGTAGTAAGAAATTAGATATTGCACAGTGCATAATTCATTGTGTTCATGCTAGGGATGCACTATAATATCAGTATCAGCTGATGAAGCATTTAACACAATTTTGTATTTGCATGGAATACCATCAGGAATAGCCCCGAGATATTCAGTCAATGGAAAGACGCAAACACTCGTGCATTTGCTCCTGACGACATGAGTGCACCACAGTTCATATCTGTGTGAGGTGGATTTTGTTCAGTTCAGGCCAGGAGTTCACTTGTTGCTTTTGCCATTGGTGTTCGGCCATTGCTGGGAGAGTTTGAAAATGAGACGGTCACTTTCTGGCAACGTCTTCCGTCAGACACATGCTCCCAATAAGGGGGTTCTTTTCATGGCAGGCGTGCATTTATTGGCCCAACACCTTTGACCTCCATGATGGTTGTATGTCCACCGCTTGTTTTGGTTATCTCCAAAGGTCTGAACATCTCAAAGGTTATGGTGATGGACGCTGCTCTGTCTGACCATTCTTG
Source organism: Pholidichthys leucotaenia (assembly GCA_020510985.1). NCBI lineage: Eukaryota > Metazoa > Chordata > Actinopteri > Cichliformes > Pholidichthyidae > Pholidichthys > Pholidichthys leucotaenia. The sequence goes on from CM035836.1 coordinate 160,044,372, forward strand.
TGTTTTCTTTGAGAGTGCGATCAAAGCCAACAGAAATGTCTAGATAGAGGTCAGTAAAAAACAGTACATCAGTGATAATGGGCAGCTTGGTGGCGCAGTGGTTAGCACTCCATGTCTCAGTGGTTAGCACTCCATGCTTCTCGTCCATGGAGAAATGCCACACTGGTAAGAGCTGAAAAAAGAGAGTGTCGAAAAGCTTTCCACAGGTGGTGAAAAACTAAATTACAGGCTCACTGTGAAATCCATAATGAGAGATTAAGCATTTATCATTTGGAGCTGAGAAATGCAAGGCAATCATATGCTTCTGACATTGTTGCTAAAAACAGCAATAATGCATGCACCTTTTTCTCTACTGTTGACAGGCCAACAAATCCCCCTGTGTCAGTAGCTCCTAAACTTCTATCCAACCGTCCCTGTAATGACTTTAGCTTTTCCTTTACTGACAAAATTAAAAATTAGATAATCACTCATTGTCCCTATGCCAGGTGAAGGACATGTGCTGCCTCTGTGTCACTTTGAGAAGACGCAAACACCACGGCACAATTTTTTTTAGTCAATCATAAAAACTTGGATGACATCATACGCTACCTGAAATCCACCACCTGCTGCCTTGGTGCTCTCCCAACAGGGTTAAAAAAACAAAACAAAACATTTCACGTTGTATGGTCTCAGATCTACTACAGATCAGAAATATGTCTCTTCATCTAGCTCTTAAAAAATGGCTAAAAGCTGATTTAAGTACAGATAAACTGATTTTTAAAAGCCTCAGAAATTAAGTCTGTTATGTCTCGAAACCCAGAGAGACTAACACAGAGTGGCGCTGTTGTGAACGCGAGCTTTGTTACAGAAACTCTCAATAATACAGTACACGTGAATGAGCACTCAGCTTCTAACTATAGCCGGTAGTGAGAGTGTCAGCAAAGAGGCCATAAGATGGCCGACTCCTCTCTTATATAGATTGGTGTGTTGAGAGTACCAGCCGGCTACGTCATCACGCTGCTCACTGTTAAAAATCAATTTTATAAGATTCACCTACCCCCCCATGGAAAAAACACAGAACAGTTTTACAAATTATAACCCTCCCCAATTTGGCATAAACAACAATATTCTGAACTAGGGTTAGCGGGTGGACCGCCACTCAGCCCAGTGCGGCTGAGTGGATTATTCTGCCACTCGTCTTGGCACCCGCACTCCTGACTAAACAGTCTTTTTTTTTTCACAGTCTTTCACAGTCACAGGCAGTTCTGCTGGAGGGCCTTGTAGCGGCCAGTGGTGGAGGTGCCCCTGGCGATGCCAATTTCAGAAGGCCCGGGTGCCATCCCTCTGGAGCTATGCCATGCTCGTCCGCAATGTCCCAACTTGGATCCTACACCAGCTGGAATGGTTCCAACGCCGCATCCCGATCTGCAGCTCATCGGATGACCCTCCCCGTCTCCTCCCCTCAGGTCGAGCCGCTGGACCTCAGCCTCATGCCCGAGGTTTATCACGACCTCGGGGAGGTCTTTAGATAGTCACAAGCGTTAGCACTTCCCCCGCATCACTCATATGCCTGTGCCATTGACCTCCTTCCGGGCACAAGGTTGCTGTCCAGCAGGCTCTGTAATATTTCTGGACCTGAGAGGGAGGCGATGGTGAGGTACATTAAGGACTCTCTGAACGCCGGCGTCATTCGGCCATCCTCGGCTCCCCTCGGGGCGGGGTTTTACTTTGTGGGAAAGAAGGATGGGTCTCTGCATCCGTGCATTGACTACCGTGAGCTTAATTCTATCACTGTCAAAGATAAATTCTGTCCCTGATGAACTCTGCTTTTGAACTTCTGCAGCGCTCGCGCATATTCTCTAAACTCGACCTACGTAATGCTTGCTATCTAGTCAGAATACGTAAGGGGGACGAATGGAAAACAGTATTTAAAACGCACCTGGGGAAATTTGAATACCCAGTTATGTCTTTTGGGTTAACCAACGCCCCTGCTGTTTTCCAAAGTCTAATTAATGACGTCCTCCACGGCATGTTAAATCGTTTTTTTTCATCTATCTTGATGGCATTCTGATTTTTTCTCACACGCCCGAGGAGCACCAAACTCATGTTAGAGCCGTGTTACAGCGGCTCTTAGAGAACCAACTGTTTGTCTAGGCAGAGAAGTGTGAGTTTTCCACCAACTCCACTTCTTTGCTTGGCTTTATTGTAGCAAAGGGGGAGCTGAGAGCCGACCTGGCCAAGGTAAAGGCTGTGCTTGATTGGCCAACACCCCACTCCCGCAAGGAGCTGCAACGCTTCTTGGGGTTTGTGAATTTCTATTGCAGGTTCATTCGGAACTATAGTGGGATAGCACAGCCTTTAATTAACCTGACCTCCGTTAAGGTACCATTTTTATGGACCGAGGCAGCGGAACAGGCCTTTGTGAAATTAACGCATCTTGGCTCAGGTCGACCCCCAGCTCCAATTTACCCTGGAGGTGGATGCTTCAGAAACTGGGGTGGGCGTGATTTTGTCCCAACACTCTGCCTTGGACTTGAAGCTCCTCCTGTGGGCGTATTTCTCTCAGCAGCTCACCCAGTTGAGAGGAATTACGACATTGGGGCTCAAGAGCTGTTGGCTATAAAATTAGCTTTTGAGGAATGGAGACATTGGCTGGAGGGAGCTGTCCATCCTGTAGTCATGTGGACCCACCACAAGAACCTCGAGTATCTGCGGTCAGCCCGCCGGCTGAATTCCAGGCAGGCTCGCTGGGCCCTATTTTTCCTGCATTTCAATTTCACTGTTACCTATAAGCCTGGCTCCCGTAATATTAAGCCTGACGCTCTCTCCAGACAGTTCACCCAGGACCCGGATGACCCCCCTTCCCACTCCCAGCCCATTCTTCCACCTTCATGCAGCCAGGGAACCCCTACCTGGGAGTTCGAGAAGAGAGTCCACAAAGCCCAGTCCTCTGACCCCGAACCAGCGGGTTGTGCCCCAACCGCCTTTATGTCCCTGCCGCCCTCCGCAGTGAAGTTATTCAGTGGGGGCATGCCGGACCTCTTGCCTGCCACCCTGGTGTGGTGCGCACTGTGGATATTATCAGGCGAACGTTCTGGTGGCCCACGTTGCGGTGGGACATACAGGAGTACATGAAGGCCTGCCAAACTTGTGCCCGTAACAAATCATCATCCACCCCCCCCTCCCGCTGGTCTTCTTCACCCCCTCCCCATCCCCAGCCAGCCCTGGTCCCACATAGCCATGGACTTTGTCACTGGTCTTCCTCCCTCTCATGGCAACACCGTCATTTTGATTATTGTGGACAGGTTTTCCAAGGGCGTTCATCTGGTTCCTCTCCCCAAGCTGCCATCTGCCTCCAAGACAGCCGAATTACTCTCCCATCACGTCATCAGACTGCACGGCATCCCTATGGACATTGTGTCCATAGGGATGTCAAAGTCACCTCCCCGCATCCTTGACGGCCATATCACGTACACCATTCAAGAAATCCTGGATGTCCGCCATCGGGGCCGGGGATTCCAATACCTGGTCCACTGGGAGGATTAAGGTCCGGAGCATCGGTCATGGGTCCCCAGGTCAACATTCCATGACAATGGTATGGTCCGAGCCTACCATTGAGCCCACCCGGAGAAGCCTGCTGGACCGCCAGGAGGCGTTCCTTGGGGAGGGGGGCCCTTTCATGTCCTGGCGAGCTTTCGCCCCCACCATCCTGTTTCCTCTGCTCTCCTAATCATCTCATCTGACGCACCTGCTGATCCTGCTGAGCCAGCGTTTATAAGGAAGTGATCTTCAGTCATTCAACGCTGGCTCGTTTGGGTATACTGCCTCGAGCAGAACAGATCAAATTAGTAAGCTGTATGTGTTTTTGGGTTTCCGTACCTGACACTTTTTCTCCTCCTCCTTCTCTTCCAGGTTGCTGCCGACAAAGTGGTGCATCTTCAGGGGTCATGGTGTGCTCACCAGCCTGTTGCTTTACCCGTCGCAGCTCATCATCTCCACCCGGTCAGACTCCACTCCTCATTCGCCTTCCCAGCAGTTCTGACCTGCTGGTTCCTCTCCTTCGCTGGGTTCTGAGCCGGTCTCTCTCTTCCTCCCATGTAAGCGGTATTATTTGGATGTCCACATCCTCCTCCATTCCTCTGTTAATCAGCTCTCGTCTCACCCTCTGCAGGTTTGCTGCTCCTCTGGCGAGTGACTGGTTTTCTTCAAGTTTGTGCCTTTTGAAATTTATGAAAGGGTCAAACGTTCTTTTGTGTGTGTTTCTCCAGGTGTTGCACCTTGCATTTAGGCTGACTGTCCAGTCAATATGACACGCACTCTGAAATACAGTATAACCTTGCAAACTTTCAATGCATCAGAAATTCACTTACTCTAAAAGCATCAAAAACCTTTCTGAATGCCATGATTTTGATTCATTTCTTCTACTCCATCTCATGCTGGTCACAAGCCAATAGTACGACTCTGAAACCCTTGGAATCCCTGTATAAACCATCCATCAAAATTCCGGATAAGAAGACCCAACAGTATCACCATTGTGTAATACTTGCCAAACACAGGATGTTAAGCTTTGAAAATATGATCATTCATGCAAATATATTGTTGGGTTTTAAAATTATCCATGGTTCTGCACCTCCACCTCTTAAGACTTTTGTGTACGTAATTTCTCAACAAAATACCAGAATAACAAGGACCTCCTTGAGGTGGCATTGTTGCATCCCCCTATGTAAAATCGCTTTTGGACAAACAGCTTTCTCATACAAAGCTATAAAGGAATGGAACAAGCGCCCCACTGCTTTATATTATATTTTTATCTTTTAAACTTGCTTCTTGCTTGTTAAAGGGACAGCAGATTTTGAAATTGGACCTGAATTGCTTATTATGTGTGCTGTTCCTTGTTTTAAATCTTCTTCCCTGCCACAGGGACTACATATGGAAATTAGTGAGAATGCTATAATCTGGCAGAAAGCATCTTTACCCTGTGTCTAATGTTTTTCTCTACATGGGCCCTTATGGAATAACATTTGTGCCAGCAGGAACTGAATTTGAATTTTAATTATTTGAATTTGAATAACTGAATTTGAACCTGAATTAATCAGTTTGAATAATTGCTTTTAAAATTTGAATCTGAATTTCCTAATTTGAAATTGAATCTATTGGTTTTAATGTGTATTGCAATAAAATTGAAACTGTATTTCATTTACTTGAAAAAATTTTGCTCCCTAATTCATTTTCAGAGTTCAGTTTCACTTCTTGTCATACAAATTCAGTTTTTTATTTCAGGTTTTTGTGCCACACATCCGGGACCTAGGTTCAGTCAAAACTAGTCAAACACAGATAGAAAGAACTCTGCTTTACACCTGCAACTCTCGCTTTACGTGCTGTTTACCTGTTAAACACCCGCAAAGACTTGAGTGGTTAATTCAAAGTGATGTCCAGCAGCCACACGCCAGGTTTGTAATAATAATGATGACATGTATGAGAAGATGTGTCATGTATGCATAAAAAAACATCATTAACCAGGGCAACAGATTAGCAGAGATTAACAGCAGAGCCTCCATTCAGGTGTTGGAGGTGTAGCAGCCCAGGAGGAGATGATCCTGCTGTCAGAACACTGCTCTTTCAAAAACCAGAGGCTTTCTGTTAGAAATGTTTCTTCTACACAAAGTTCAGTGGAGTCAGAAAGTGTACAATGGTCAGTAATTTGTGCTAATCTTGGCAATTTAGCATCATAGAAGTTATGAAATGATAAAAAGAATGAAGCATTCTGTGTTCTCTGAGTTACTTGGAGAATGGAGACTGTAGTTACAGTGGTAGTCTGTCCTTTAAAATTAGGTTTTAAACTAATAAAGCTGTTAGTAGGTTGGCAAGTAAATTAGTTGTGTTGTTAGCTTGATAACTAGACACAGTCAGCTGGTAAGATGCTAACATCAGAAATCAGCGCTTAAAAATGATTTTAGATATAACCTATAAATTATAATTTATAATCATTCATCAAAACTACCACACTTTAGATTTGTAACAGCCTAATATTACATTTAATGTACTGATAAAAATGACTGTCATAAAACCTATTGTTATATTTGCCATGTGACAGCAGATAATCAATAACTGTCCAGTTTTGTCTGTTTCATTATTAACTACACAGAGCTCATCAACAATATTAGTGCAGCATTGTTTGCATGGTAATTTATAATCTGTAACATATCACAGGATGTACAGAAACATGATTGTATTAACATGAAGAACATATTCGGAGCATACTTAGAGCTTGATCAGAATAAATTAGTCTATATTTTCATGTCAGGTGAGTAAATCTCACTAAACATAAACAAAAATCTGTGACATGTATACTGCATTTAATTTTTTAAACAAATGTGTAGTACATGTGACGTGTAGACTGCTGTGGTAAAGTTTCAGCCATACATACATTAAACTTAATTATTAATTATTTTTAAAAGATAACATTAATCAACTTATTTGTGAGATTGTTTTAAAACCTAGCACTGATTTATAGTGGAACTCATCCCTTTATATCAACTTCATAGACTACGAGAAGGCCTTCAACAGTGTGGCCCTTGAGACGCTGTGGAAGTTGTTGAGGCATTATGGAGTTCCAGAGAAGATCATCTCCCTCATCCAGTGCATCTACCAGGACATGAGCTGCAGGATCGCACAGGCTGGCCAGCTGTCAGAGAGCTTGGAGATGAAGACGGGAGTCCACCAGGGGTGCTTGCTGTCACATTCCTCTTCCTCTTGGTCATCGATTACATCATGAAGATCATGACAACGGCAAGAAAAACAGGATACATTGGACACTCTGGACGCAGCTGGATGACCTCAACTTTGCTGATGACCTGGCGCTCCTATCACATACAGTGCATCCGTAAAGTATTCACAGCGCCTCACTTTGTCCACATTTTTTTTATGTTACAGCCTTATTCCAAAATGGATTAAAGTCATTTTTTTCCTCAAAAATCTACACACAATACCCCATAATGACAACGTAAAAAAAGTTTGAGATTTTTGCAAGTTTATTTAAAAAAAACAAACAAACTAAGAAATCACATGTACATACACTACCGTTCAAAAGTTTGGGGTGACCTCAGACAATTTTGTGTTTTCCATGAAAAGTCACACTTTTATTTACCACCATGAATTGTAAAATGAATAGAAAATATAGTCAAGACGTTGACAAGGTTAGAAATAATGATTTGTATTTGAAATAATAATTTTTTCCTTCAAACTTTGCTTTCGTCAAAGAATCCTCCATTTGCAGCAATTACAGCATTGCAGACCTAACATGATTGCACAATGGTTTTCTAATCATCCATTAGCCTTCTAACGCAATGAGCAAACACATTGTACCATTAGAGCACTGGAGTGATAGTTGCTGGAAATAGGCCTCTATACACCTATGTAGATATTGCACCAAAAAACAGACATTTGCAGCTAGAATGGTCATTTACCACATTAGCAATGTATAGAGTGTATTTCTGATTAGTTTAAAGTTATCTTCATTGAAAAAAAGTGCTTTTCTTTCAAAAATAAGGAAATTTCTAAGTGACCCCAACCTTTTGAACGGTAGTGTAAGTATTCACAGCCTTTGCCATGAAGTGAAAAATTGAGCTCAGGTGCATCCTGTTTCCACTGATCATCCTTGAGATGTTTCTACAGCTTAATTGGAGTCCGCCTGTGGTAAATTCAGTTGACTGGACATGATTTGGAAAGGCACACACTATATAAGGTCCCACAGTTGACAGTGCATGTCAGAGCACAAACCAAGCATGAAGTCAACGGAATTGTCTGTAGACCTCCGAGACAGGATTGTCTCAAGGCACACATCTAGAGAAGGGTAAAGAAAAATTTCTGCAACTTTG